>PVIH01011141.1:0-70891 GCA_004025045.1 Sigmodon hispidus | reverse complement strand
GAGCTATGCACAAACCACAATCTTGCAAGGCCCTTTGAACTTTAGCATAAGCCTCGTGAGCAAGCTGTTCTGATCTTGCTGCAATCAGCACGTCATCCATATAATGGAGACACCTTACCGATGGAAATTCTTGCCTAACTTTCTTCAGGGCCGCCCCAACAAACAGTTGACACATGGTGGGACTATTGGCCATGCCTTGAGGTAGCATAATCCACTCATACCTTTGATCAGGCTGCTCATGATTACAGGAAGGAACAGTAAAAGCAAACCTCTCAGTATCTTGAGGGCAAAGTGGTATGGAAAAGAAACAATCTTTAATGTCCAACACAATTATGGTCCAATGGGATGGTAAAGTAGTCAACAATGGTAAACCACGCTGAACTGGTCTCATAACTTGCATTTGGGCATTAATGGCTCTCAAATCATGTAACAGTCTCCATTTTCCTGACTTCTTTTTTATAACAAAAATAGGCATATTCCAAGGCGAAGTGGATGGTTTAATGTGTCCTTGGGCCAGCTGTTCTTTAACAAGATCTGAGGCAACTTGTAATTTTTCATAAGCCAAAGGCCACTGAGGAACCCACACCGGTTCCTCAGTCTTCCAGGTTATGGGAATACCTCCTTCAGTGGCCCCTAGGAAAAACCCAGCCCATGACAATCAGATTCCGGACTGGCCTCTATGGGATCTGACATACCTTGAAGGTATTTGCCTACTCCTCTTCCAGGAATATATCCCATGTTATGCATCATTTTTCTTGCCTCAATGGAATATCCATTAGTAAGCTTGAACTTCGTATCTTTTAATATGTCTCTTCCCCAAAGAGTCACTGGAAGGCCTAATGTATATGGCTGCATTTTCCCTTTCTGTCCTTCACTAACCCACTGTAACTCTCTAGCACTGATACTCGGGGCTTGGGCGTACCCCAATCCTTGCAAGGTCTGGCTAGACACTTGAACAGGCCATCCTGCTGGCCAGTCCTTTCTGACTATAGTGCTTTTATCAGCGCCTGTATCTAGCAATCCTGTAATTCTTTTCCCATCTACAATCAAGGTCATCATGGGTCTATTGTCTAATTCTAAACTCAGGCAGGCAAGGTCGACTCCCGTGGAGCCAAATCCTCACTCTCCCCTTTCTCTAGGGACAGCTTGAAACTTACCATGCATACTAGGCAAAACTAATAATTGAGCTATTCTATCTCCAGGTGAAATAGGAAAAATTCCTTTTGGGAACTCTACCATGATTTTAACAACTCCAGTGTAATCTGGATCTATAATGCCAGGATGCACCCTTAAGCCCTTTAAAGCAGAAGAAGAGCGTCCTAACAACAAGCCTACAGTATTAGGTGGCAAAGGTGCCTTAAAATCTGAATCAATGGGCTGAACTCCCATCTGAGGGGTCAATACGATTCTGGAGGCGGCATGGAGGTCCAACCCTGCCGCACCTGCAGTGGCTCTCCTCGGCTGTGCGGTGGATTGAGTATTGACCTCCTGCTGGCAGGCATCAGCTGACTCTCCTGCTTGATGGCCCCATATATTTGAGGGCCCTGAGGACGAGGGCCCCACTTCCCGTTTTTTGACTGGTCAGATGGGAAAGGAAGTGGCTGCCCATTGGCATCCCTTACTGATCTACACTCATTGGCCCAATGATGCCCCTTCTTGCATCTAGGACAGAGCCCTGGCACAAGTTGGCTTTGAGTGGAGTTAGAAGCAGAAGTGTCCTGACCTGCCTTCATGGGGCAATCTCGTTTCATGTGTCCGAACTTGCCGCAAGAAAAACATGCCCCCGAGGCCTTATCTCTTCCTCTCTTTGCCCTGGAGAGCTGCATCACAGCTGCAGCTAGCCCCACATTAGACAGGGGCCCACCTAGTTCTTGACAGCATTTCATCCACACCTCTAAGTCCCTATGTCTATAAGGGGTTATGGCAGCACGACACTCTTTGGTGCACTGCTCATAAATAAGCTGCTTAACCAGAGGCAGTGCAGTTTCTGCATCTCCAAACATCCTCCCTGCCGCTTCCATCATTCTAGCCACAAAGTCTGAAAAAGGCTCCGTGGCTCCTTGAATAATCTTAGTGAGGTTCCCATTCACTTCTCCTCTATTAGGGAGTGACTTCCAAACTTCGACAGCAATCTTGTTTATCTGCTCGTAAACCTGTACTGGATAGCCCACTTGATTACGAACATCAGAAAATCTTCCTGTCCCCAGCAGCATGTCTTGATCCCAGGCTGCATTACCAGCCCGTCTATTTGCTGCCGCTTCCTGTCCTGCAAACTCTGTCAAAAATTATTTCCAATCTAAATACTGTCCTGGATTCAAACATGCTTTAGCCAGACTAGTCCAATCAGCAGGAGCCATGGCTGAGGCGGTTAACGCCTCAACCTATGCCACGGTAAATGAGGCATTCACTCCATAAGTCCTCACAGACTCGGCCAAGGATTTAACCATCTTAAAATCCAAAAGATTATGGTATCTAGTCTGATTCTGGTCCTCATAAACTGGAAAGGCCAGGGATATGCGTGGTCACAACTCTCTCTGCACCTGTTGCCATAGTTCACTATAATCTGGTGCACATGGCCCATAGGATGGCTGTACATATGGCAGCGGTGCTGGTGGTGCTGATGGTACTACCTCTCCACTAGGCGGCTCCTTTGCCCTGCTTTTGTATCTTTCTCACCTAAAGCGCTGAGTGTGTCTTCCTTCCTCCTCTACCTCTGAGGCACTTCCACTTTTCTCATCCTCGGACGATGAGAGACACAATTCTTCTAATGAGGGTAGTGGAGGGTAGAGGCTGCCTCCTCTGCATGCCCCTTGCTCCTGATCCTGGGACCCCTCCTCTGACCGCTCTTCCTTGAGCCTCTCCAGTTCCTCAGCCCCTCGTTCTAGTTCTGAAACTCCTGCAGAGTCCTCCATGCATTCTCTCACTATAAACCAAATCGACATGACTCCAGAGGGGAGATTTCCCTTCTTACTAGCGCGTGTGAGGTCCTTGCCCAGTTTCTCCCAGGAACCTTTCGTAAGAGATCCCCTTACCGGAAACCAGGGCGCATAATGATCCACAGCGTCTAAAAATTTCTGCAGCCCTTTTGGTTTCACTTTTACTCCATTTGCTTTCAACAGTTCTTTTAAGGCTGTCACTATCGAATGTGACTGACTAACTCCCATATTCTAATCTACTAATATTCTTTTTTTAAAAAACTTTATTTTTATTTATTTAATTATTTGCCTTGATGTTTGCCTGGAACTGGAACTACAGACAGTTGTGAGCTGCCATGTGGGTGCTGGGAATCGAACTCAGGACCTCTGGAAGAACAGTCAGTGCTCTTAACCTCTGAGCCACCTCTCCAGCCCCTCTACTAATATTCTATAACCCTTTAATAATGCCCTCTCTGATCCTCTCCCAAACAGCCCCAGTTTAATCTGTTCCCGATCAGGTTAGAGCCACTCGTCAGCGACCGCCCCAATCCTCCGCTTCTATCTACAAGCGGAGTTCCTGCTTTGCGCAGGTCCCACTATACCCGTGGGACTGATCCGGCTTAGCCCCCCTGCTTACCACAGTTCTGGATCCTTGCTGCTCCTTGGTGAAGTTCCCCGTCTGGGCCACCAACTGCGCCATGCCAAACCCCGACCAGCAGGAAAAGACATGACACCAGGATCCTTCCATGGCAATTGACCAGGTCCTTTATTGAAAACAGCGTCTTCTTGCAGCAGCAGCCACTCCCAGCCCGTGCAGCCAGCTTTAAACTCCAGGTTCACCACTTAGCTATTGCCACGTGGGCCTCTATCATAGGGCCACGCATATGGAAGCAAGCGAGTCAGCTCCGCACAAACCATATATGGAGTTGTTTGTCTTGTCGGAAGGAGCGCTCCTGTCGGGGTGGCAGAAGGTGGAAGCCAGCACCATCTTTAAGGCGTGGCACTCACGCAGCTCCCAACAGTTGGGAGGTAGTATATGCCTCTAATCCCAGAGGCAGAGACAAGCAGATGCCTGAGTTTGAGCCCAGCCTGGTTTACAAAGGAATTTCCAGAGCTACACAAAGAAACCCTGTCTTGAAAAGTCATGAAAAAAAATAATCACATTACCAACTAAAATGACCACATTTTCAAAAGCATCTGAAAAAATAAAAATTCATCTCTCTTTGATTTCTGTATTAAAGAAAACAGAGAAACAATTCTTAGTTCACTAATTCTATTTTGGGCAAATTATCTTTAAGAAACAAATGGAAAAGTATCAGATAAAGGAAGATGTTAATGCATTACCACCACAAGACTGTCAATATTTGAAGTGGGGACTCCTGATTCACATTTTGGTTTGATTAGATGGACCACTTCCATTCTCTATTAAATACATATTAAAAATGATAACAATAATACTGAAAAATAAACATATGCCTAAAAGACCAGAAGAATGAGGAGAAAATACACGTCAGGCCATATGCACATGTATTGTGGTACAGGGGCTAGTTACTCAAGACTGAAGGAGGAGGAAGCTGGAAAGACTCATGAGCCATGCCTGCAGCAAGGGCATCTGATATTGGCATAGAAAGAGGTGTTGGAGGTGCTGCCAAAGAGGCAGATAGCCTCTAAAGGGCGCAGCATCTTCTTCCAAACGCCCAGGATTCAGGCTCCTTTTTCATAGAACAAGAATCAGACAGAGGCAGGAAAAAGACAGTAGCATTTCTCTAGGCAGACCCTGGAGAAACACATACCCTCCGAATTAGCCATTTACGCTCTAAAAGGCTACCCTTATGGGATAACTTTAGAAATGTATATATTGAATGTATCATGTTTCTTTTTGCTGGATCATCTAAGTAAAAAATCTACAGAAGACCTAAACTACCAACCATATGTTGACAGCAAATAAGTTGTTACATCACTCAATCATTACTACTTATAATAAGTTGGATCTCTGTAGGCTGACATGGAAGATGTCCATGACAAAAAAGTGCACAGTGGAGTTGGAGAAGAAAAATAAACTTTAGATAGATGTTTTGTAGAAGAAATATTATGTGTGTGTGTGCTTTTGCTTTGTGTATGTTAGGGAGAGGAGAGAGAGAGAGAGAGAGAGAGAGAGAGAGAGAGAGAGAGAGAGAGAGAGAGAGAGAGAAGAGAGCTGGGAATTGAACCTCAGAGCTTTGCACATGCCAGGAAGGTGATCTATCATGATCTGACCTTTGACCCATTTTCTACTTTGCAGTTTGAGACAGAGTCATGCTTAGCTTGGAATTCACTGTGTAGCTTACATAAGCTTTGAAGTTGCAATCCTACTGTCCAGTTGGAATTATAGGTCTGGACTACCAGGCCTGATCCATATGTGTGTATTTATAATAGGAATGTATAATTTATAGTCATTTTAGAATATGTATTTTGTTATGTAATACATTTATTAATCTTTGTACAATAGATTTTGATCATGTTTTCCCTCCCGTAACTCATCAAAGGTCCTCTTCACCTCACTTCCCACCCAACTTCATGTCCTTCCTCTTTCTCTACCTCTCTTTTAAAAAAACCCTAAAAATCAAAACAAGCAAAAAGTCAATAAGACAAATAAAAATCAAAACAAAATACACACACACACACATACACACACACACACACACAAACACACACACAAAACAAAACAGGGGTTTGGAGTTGGCCAGCTGTACCTGGGACTTGCCCTGATGTATAGTTGATTTATCCAGTGGCACTACGATGAAGAAACCTGGTTTTCCCCTTGTCAGATGATATCAATTTCACACATCTTCTAGGTCAGCTATGGAACCTGTGTCTGCTCTTCTCTCTCAGTACTAGGACCCTGTATCAGGTTCGAACCTGTGCAGGTCTTGTACATGCTACCATAATCTCTGTTCGTTCATTTGTGCATCATCCTGTTGTTTCTGGAAGGCACTGTTCCCTTGGAGTCATCAACTACATCTAGCTGTTCCAATCTTCTCACCTCCTCTTCTGCAGAGATCTTGAGTCTTGAGAAAAGGGGTTTGATGGAGACATCCCATTAGGACTGTGCTCCAAAGCCTGTCACTATCTGTACATTGTCCAGTTATGGGTCTCTGTTAATTATCATCTTTTGCAAGAGGAACCTTCTCTGGTGAGGTTTTGCAAGATGCACTAGTCTATGAAGTCACTGTAGGTTTTCCCTGAGGCCCATCACCTATCTAGTCTCAGTTTTCTGGCCACATTAGCAATGTCAGGTATGTATCCCATCCCATTGAGTGTGCCTTATATCCAATCAAAAGACAATTGCTTACTCCCATGACATTGGTGCTGTTAATGTACCGATATACCTTGCAGACAGGTCACTGTAGGCATCAGGATCTATATCTGAGTGATGCTCATTATCTTTCTCCTCCAATAGTGTACAGGGTAACTTCCAGCAGCAAGAGTTCTACTCAGTAGAGCTGATGCTTCTAGTTCAGCACCAGCTCCCCTTTTCCACATCTGATGACACAAGTAGGTATTATTTTTAGCAAAAGGCCCTTCAGCATTAGAGTATGGAAAGAAGCAAAGCCTGTGGCATCTGAGGGAGGGGTCCATGGCACTCATTTGACCACTGATGCGAGAAGATGTCCCACTCTCGGCACTGAAGGTTTTACTTGGTGGCATAAGATGTCTACTTGGGTATTGTCCCTCCCCATTATACAGTGACCTCATTTTTAAAAATATCTTTAATGTATATATTTTAGGATGCTTCTACAGTGTCGGTTTCCATATGGCTTTTCAAAAGGACCTTATTGTTGGTTGTTCCTCTCTCATTCTCTCTTTTACCCTGGCTTCCCATCTCCCTGCCCTTTAATCTTTTTATCCTGGTTATTATATAACATATAAAATACATAAACTTTTTTTTTCCTTTTGACAGACTCTCATGTATCCCAGACTGACCTCAAATTCACTCTCCAGCCAAGGAAATTCTTGAACTTCTGGTCTTCCTGCCTCTACTTCCCAAGTGTAGAAATTACACATATGTGGTACCACACTTGGTTTATGCGGTGCTGGGGGATTGAATCTAAGGCTTCATGCATGCCTTGCAAGTACTCTACTAACTGAGCTACAACCCTGCCCTATCATAAAGTCTTGGTAATGCTTATCCTAGGAAATAGTGTGAAGCTATGCAGGGAGAGAAATTTCTTTTTTATTTTCTCTGCTTCAGTATTGCCTGAGTGGTCACAAGTATGTTGCTATTGTTATATTTTAGTAAAAAAAAAATTGTGTAAGTCATACGAGTAGAATGCTTTCAGGGAACTGTAACTCATCTCCAAAGACACGGGCACTAGCAGCGCGAGACTTGCAGCCCAGCCGGAAGTCCCCTCTTAAGGAGAAACAGTGTGCAGTGCTCTCTGAGGCTGAATACATTCTGGATTCAGTGTGTTCCTTATGCCAATAGGCCTGTATGTCATCACAGTCCGGCAATGCTCGTGTAACCAAAGATGAAAAGAGCATTAAACACCTCTAGCCTTTTCCAGCTTCTCCCTTCTCAGATCCTAAAGGATTTCACAGAAAGGCAGAAGTTTGTAAGACTCTCCATAGTCATCTTGACCTTTCAAGTTTAGATATGACTTTTTAAAATACTCTATTACTTTATAGAAATTAGGATGCAAACAAAGACATAATAAATTCCTAACTCAAAATTTTTAGTAAAATTTTTAGAAAAGTATGGAATAACTTAAATGGAAGCATATATATAGTAAGATTTTCCAATATTAATCTCTTGATGTTGAATAATGCTTTGCTGTAAGGTTAGGCCTCTGATTCTATGCCTCAGATGCCAGAAACAGCTCCCCATCCCATATGACAGCCAAAAGATATCTTCTGACATTGCCTAATGTTCTTTGAAGGACAAAAGGGGACCCTGTTGGGAGCAGATTATAATTCAGCTGCCAAAAGTAATGGACTATTTCTCTAGACATTTATAAAACAATTCTCAAGATAAAATGATAAATAAACAATGAAAGATACAAAATTACATGTACATTATTTTCATGCCAATACTGTAATGACTACAAGCCTGGGCCTTTGGAGCCCAGTTGCCTGGAATAAAACATTAGTTCTTTCAAACCGGTTAGGTAAGTAGTTTAGACAATTATTAGATCCTTTGTTTTAAAAGGTTTTTTGATCAAAGACATTGCATAAAGCTTGTGTGAGAATTATGTGAGAAGACTTGAATAATGTCCCTAGGATAATGTCTAGCATAGAAGTTACAGCGTGTGACCATCAGACTTACCATCATATGTAAAAACAGTGTTCGTAAAATATCTCTGGAAAGACACATGACAGAAACAATATCCAGGCAATGAAATGGCTAAGGGAGCGGGGGACATGTATTCTATATTGGGTACTCTTTGGTGTAGTTTAAGGGGGTCGTTTGTACTGACTATTTAGACAACTTTAAAAAGATAAATCAGCTTAAAGAAGGTGTATAAGTCTATATTCTTTTTTAAATGCACTTTGAAATTTGTGAGTAGCTATTTTTGTTCTTACTAGTACAATGCAAAGGTCCTACTTGGTAGAGAACAACTAATAATCAATTGCATTTCATTCCAGTCATTTATTCTTACTGGATAAATATTTTGTTTTGGATTGAACTTAGTGTTCACAGAAATAAGCAGACAACGTTCCAAGTGGCTCAAAAGAATGTATAGCCTATAATGCGGATTGTGTGCGTAAGTTAAATATGACTGTGTCTCACCAACTTAAATTTCTACACAAACATAATTCTAATTGATAGATGCTAGAGCTGAGTTTAATGTGTCCTGGGAGCAGTTTCTCAGCACACCCAGGATTAAGAGTGACAGGGAGACATTATTAATCCCATGAGTCAAGAATAAGACCAGTACTACAATTTAAAGCTAAATTTGAAGCAAGCTTTAATTAAATACTGGCCAGGTTGATGGACTCTCTGCCAGCTCCATCTCTGGTTTTCCAGAAAAATGGCCTCAAGTTCCCATCAGGTCCAATCAGGGGCAAGCATTCATCCTGATGTATTTCCCACTTGTGATCCTCCTGCCCACATGCAATCAAGCAAATCCAGTGCAGATGGGTCAAACAAACTTTTTTTTCAGAGCAGTGAAAAAACAGCAGCCTCCAGCATTTCGGGAACTATCTGTCCTTGAGCAAGCAGCTTGCAGATCAGAGACATTTTTGTTTCTTGGATCTCTTAGGCATAGTAATTAAAACTCAAAATGTAAGCTTGGCTCTCACAACATCTATTTGACAGTATTTTTTTTTTTTTGAAGATTTCTTTATTTATTATGTATAAAGTTTTCTGCATGCATACATGCCTACATGCCAGAAGAGGGCACCAGATCTCATCATAGATGGTTGTGAGCTACCATGTGGGAATTGAACTCAGGACCTCCAGAAGAGCAGCCAGTGTTCTCAACCTGTGACCCAACTCTCTAGTATTTGACAGTATTTGTAACTACAAAAGCACTCTCAGGAACTACAAGAAAAAAACAAAGGGCCAAAAGATCCCAGGGACTCCTTGAGCAAATGCATCATTAAGCCCCATACCCTGTGAAGGAATAAAAGTTAATGGAGAGATCTGGGTCTCTGGTCCAGGGTATAAAAAGTTTAGTAAATGCTGCTCTGTCCTCACAATAATTTCTAAAAAGAAAAGAAAAAAAATTGAACAAACTGAAAAACAATCAGCAATTCTCCTCATATTGATAGAGCAGGTAAGAAGGGGGCTGGGCTAAAACACTGCTCCTAAGATGGGAGATACATAGACAGATGCAGAAAAGTGCAGCAGTATGGACCACATGGGAACCATCACGGCTTGACAAAGTTCCAGCATTTTGACATTGTGGATCACAATTCTCCAGAACCCTTCAACTTCCAGTTTTAATGATCCTCACTATGTGTTACAGGAGTTCCTGTATACCTTTCCCTTTGGGAAATGTTGTGCAGGCTTTTGAGGAAGGAAAATGTATAAAACGGCAGCCTTTCTAAACAAAATAATTCCTTGTAAAAAAAAAAAAAAAAAAAAAAAAAAAAAAAAAAAAAAAAAAAAAAAAAAAAAAAAAAAAAAAAAAAAAAAAAAAAAAAAAAAAAAAAAAAAAAAAAAAAAAAAAAAAAAAAAAAAAAAAAAAAAAAAAAAAAAAAAAAAAAAAAAAAAAAAAAAAAAAACCAGCCACCGTGGAACTATAGCATGATAATTCTGCCTACTCCCAGACAAGTTAACACCAAGCTGTTGAAAAAAAATTTAGATAAGTAACATATGCTTAATAAACAATATATATTTGACAATCAAGATTTAAAAATTCTTAAGGGTCGCACAGGTTAATTCATAGTAATATTTGTCTAACTTTTAAGCTTTAGCTATTTAGATAAACTAAGTCATACAAGAAACTACACTATTCTATAATGGAGAGTGTGGTTCTCTAAGAAAGTCTTTTTCCCCAGGATAAGCATTTAGACAAAAGTCTTTATTCCCTCAGGGGCTTGAAGAAAGTTCCTGCTTGCTTAAAAGGGAGAGATTCCTACATCTGTCAGAAGGAATTTGTAGCTCTTCCATTAACTTATTACTGGTGCCTATTAACGTGTCAAGGTGAATGCTTCCTCAATCGCTGATCATGAGCCACACCTCAGTTCACATGCCCATTCTCTCCCATTTAATCCTATGTGCGGCTATAGAATATAAAAGGTGCATTCTTTTTTCAATCAGCACATGGGCAGCCATCCCAGTTCACCCTCAGAATGTGTCAGTCTCCTCCTTCCCCTATCCTACCCCGTCTGGGACCTGAGCCCCTCGGAAGCAGTGTAGCTTACTGGGGCCCAGAAAAATCACAGTAAAAGGTCTCTTGAGAAACTAGTACAGGGAATACATGATCCATGCAGAAAACCTAAGAGTCACCAAACACACCAGGACCTGAGAAGCACTGTGGCAAGGGTTCAGAATACAAGGTAAATATGCAACAGGCAATTGTCAGCATTCAGACCCATTTCTTGGAGTCTTAGCCAATAAGCAGGTAATACCCTAGCCTGCACAGCATCTGGCATCATTATACATAAAGTTTCCTTTAAGACAAGACCTTTCCCTCTTTGCTTCCTTTCTTCTTCTCTTGCCGCAAGGTTGCTCTCACCTCCTCCCCCATTTCTCTCTTTTTCCTCCCTTCTTCTTCCATTCTCTCTCCCTCCAATAAAACTTTTCACATGAGTGCCACCTGCAAACAGTATCTTTCCTGCGGCCCCCACCTGCCATGTCTGATGTTGTCTGTCTCTTACCTGCTGTGGGGCACCCTGGATCAAATCCACAAAGGTCTCTCTCTCTCTCTCTCGCTGTTCCACAACAGCAATCACTTTTAGATACTAGCAATGAGTAAATAGACTTTGAATTCTGTGGGTTTGAACAAATCAGTTGCAAGTTTAAATGAAAAGACAGAAAGCTCAGAGTAGCCAGCTATCAAGGAATGAAGCTGAAAAAGGATTTTTTTTTAGCAAGGAATTATTTTGTTTCGAAAGGCTGCCATTTTATACATTTTTCCTTCTTCAAAAGCCTGCACAAAATTTCCCAAAGGGAAAGGTATAAAGGAACTCCTGTAACACATAGTGAGGATCATTAAAAATGGAAGTTAAGGGGCTGGAGAGATGGCTCAGAGGTTAAGAGCACTGACTGTTCTTCCAGAGGTCCTGAGTTCAATTCCCAGCAAAACCACATGGTGGCTCACAACCATCTATGATGAGGTCTGGCGCCCTCTTCTGTAAAACTGTATGCATAATAAATAAATAAATAAATAAATAAATAAATAAATAAATAAATAAATAAAATTTTTAAAAAATGGAAGTTAAAGGGTTCTGGAGAATTGTGATCCACAATGTTTAAATTCCCATCGTCATTTATATTAGTACCCCCAAGATGAGATATTCAGATATTTAACTATAAATGTAACAAAATTTATATACTGATATGATGAGAAAGATAGTATCAAAGAAAAATTACGTGAAGAAGTAGGTCTATATTCATGAAAATTTAGTATTTGTCAAGATTTTGGGTTTTCCCAACTTGATCTATAGGTTATGTTTAATTCCAGTCAGAATCCCAGCATGATATTCTGTGGGTTTGAACAAATTAATTGCAAGTTTAAATAAAAAGACAGAAAGCTCAGAGTAGCCAACTATTAAGGAATGAAGCTGAAGAACCAACACAATACAACTGCAGGGTTTATCAGGAGCCACAGTAACGGAAATGTCTATGTGTCCTAAGTGGCTTCACAAGCTCTGTAAGAAGGTCACCCTATGGCATAGTTCTAGTGTCCCCCTTCTGAATGGCAACAGGTCACTGCTTAGACCAGCCATTTGGGGACCACAGGAGCGACCTCTCACAAGATCTTCTGCCCCTCATCTCTGTTACCAGAGTTTTCAGAGTCCTACCAGAGAGAAGAGATGCGTATTCAGGCAGCCTCCTTGAACACTATATAACCAAGGCATTGGCTACCTCTGAGAGAGAGAGAGAGAGAGAGAGAGAGAGAGAGAGAGAGAGCATGCCCAGGTAAGAATGGCCCAAGTGTTTTAGGAGGATCAGCTGCTTGACATCCCACCTTCTCCCTTCCCTTTGCACCTATGGCACTGGAGTCTTCAGACACTAAAGACAGCCTTGGTGTGCCACTGATCTCTTTGTAGCATTAAGTGTCTATTATTAAATCTCAGTTTGTCTGCTATAACTTTGCTTAGCAGAAGTCCTGGCTCATAGCATCAAATAAACAGTAACTTCATAGTAATTTTTATTGCTGTTTTTGTCACACTATGGTAACAGTTTGTTTACTTTCCAAATTTACAGTCAAGTCTTCCAACCCGGCATATTAAGTTGTTGTTATAGGAGAGGTTAGATCTCTCTCACTCAGATTCCCACAGCTAGCACAATATTGGTGCACAAATTAGATGCATTTTTCTCACAGTACAAGTCATGGCATGGTATACATAGACACACAACTACATACAAACATACAGAGAAACTGAAGTAACCAGCTTCATAGTCGGAAACATGGATATCTGGATAGGACTTTGTGTATAGATAGCTCATCAATCCCCAGGCAGAAGGATGCCTTTATCTGTCTAAAAAATGACCATAGGAAATGCTAGTTGTGCAATATTAACCACCGTTTCCTGAGGGAACACTCCACAAGGGCTTAGACATGAAATTTATCTTCACTACTCATAGATCCTCTGCCAAACCCATTTGAAAGCCATTCATTTGGAAGGGTTTTTGATCAATCTAGTTTGCAGCCAAGGCACCTTCCTGTCCTGTAATCAAAATCTAGAGTACAAAGCAAGCAGAACTGGATCTCAGACATGAAAAGACAAATAGGAACCAACCCTTGGAAAAAACACTGATAATAACACAATTGAAATGATAATACACCCCAAATTAGGCATATATAAAAGGCACCGAAAACTATTTTTATCACCCAAACCAAACAAAATATTTAATCTGTTATATTCTTTGCAGCCAAAGAATTTCTCCATTGTACAAAGCAGTGCAGGGGGTATGCAGGTTCTTGGATCAGAGTCCCTGCATTTGGGTATCACTTCCAGCCATTTCCAGTGCTGCACTCCTGGTCACATATTAACCTCTTCAGGCTTTAGTCACCATTGTGAATGAAAAGGTGCAACAATCCTACTTTAATGGGATGATTATGAGTATACCTTAGACAGTGCAGATAAAATACTGTACCTTTGTCTGACACATAGAATACCTGTGCTTAGGAGCTTGAAAGATGGCTCAAAGGTTAAAGCACTGGCTGCTCTTCCTGTGGTCCTGAGTTTAATTCCCAGCAACCACATGGTGGCTCAAAGTCACCATCTGTAATGAGGTCTGGTGACCTGCAGAGATACATGCAGACAGAACACTGTATACATGATAAATAAAATATATCTTTATATAAAAAAGGATACTTGTGTTTAAAGTATTATTAATGGTAGCTATATACCATGGTATTAGTTCTTTGTTATCATTACTGTCTTAAGACAAAGTTTCACTTCGTAGCCCTGGCTGGCCTCGAACTTACTATGTGAACCAGGATAGCCTCAAAATCACAGAGATGGTCCTGCCTATGACCTAAGTGCTGAAATTAGAGACCTGTGTCAACATTCCCAGCCTAATAGTCTTATAGTACAATAATAATTAGTAGTAGTTATTAATATTACTGTAATTTATAACATAATAAAGTAACAATTCTTACTACTATTGTAATTAATTATATAACAGTAAAGTAATTAATAGTTCTTTTTTTTTTTTTTTCTTTATTTAATTAATAGTTCTTGATACTATTATAAATCAAACTGTTAAAACTCTTTTAGTTTTCCAACTTTCCACCTGAGATTTCCAATTTAGAAAGTAATTCCAGGTCCTAATTGTCTATCTGTCTACCTCACAACAGGTGCTCATGTGTGTGTGTGTGTGTGTCTGTGTGTCTGTGTGTGTGTGTGTGTTATTTACTGTGGAATGAATGCTGGTGTTTTACTACCAAAGAACACAAAAAACCCTTTAATTTTGGTGACTTCTACCCTTGGGTTATAAAAACAGGTTAAAATGATGGGAAATAAAGATTAGAAGACCCTGTCTATAGTTGTAGGTACAACTATCCCTCAAACTAGCTACAAAAATAAGATGTTTTGAAAACATCACACTGAAAACTATGATTTAAACCCTTTAATCTAACTTTGCTTTGCCTTTGAAGGACAAAACCTCCTTGAACTTTAAATAGCTTAAATTTTAACTCTGCTCTCTCATTGAGTTGTCCAGGTCCATGAGCCACCAGTTTGACCACTGAGGGCATGTGAGAGATAGGCCCTTGCTAACCTTGTACTGACTTGCCAGCTACCATTCTGAGCTAATTGCTGTTCCAGACCACAGGGCTCCAAGGGAGGAACAAAGGCTAAGCCAGCAAACTGCAGCCTCCCAGGAGTCAAATTCTCCCATGTAGCGTAAGTGGAGGAAGGAAAGGACAGGGAAGGACTATTTTATTTTCCAACCCCTATACTTGGGAAATGTCTTCCTTCATTCCTGGATGAATGCTAAGTTATTAGCAGTTGTAATTATTGCAGATGAGAAAATATAATCAGGTAAATGTTAAAATAAATTTCAGAACAGTTTTGCCTGAGTCAATCAATGGCTCACGATGCTAATTCCTGGGCCCTGAGATCCCAATTTAACTGTTTTTCATCTACAATTAGAATCTAGCAAGGTGACTTTTATATGCAGCTATGGCCAAGGCCCACAGGTCCACTCTGTCTAGATAAATCCTTGATAGACTTGAAACCAAAGCTGACAGTTGCTATATCACCAAAAATCATCTCCTCAGACCATAAACATGGTTAGGTGTGCTGGGCTCCAAGTACACACTAATATTTGAAAATTGAAGACTGTAAAACAGACCAGTTATTCAAATTACTACAAAAGTAGGACTTTCTAAAGAAAAAATTTCATCATTTTTACTAGGGTAGAAATTTGTAACAGCCAAGTATTTTGAAGCAAATGAATTCATTATAATCACCAAGCTTGATTTGACAATAAATCAGTATTTAAAAAATAAGGGACTGGGCATGGTGGCTCATGCCATTAACTCCACTTCCTGGAAGGCAGAACCAGGTGTGAGGGGGTCAGCCCACTTTATGTAGAAAGCGAGGTAGTTTGAATGCTCATCGGGAGTGGCTCTAGCAGAAGGTGTGGCCTTGTTGGAGGAAGTGTGTCACTGAGGATGGACACTGAGGTTTCACAGGCTCAAGCCAGGCCCTCCCCCCCCCTCTCTCTCTTCCTGCTACATGCTAATCCAGATGTAGAACTCTTGTCTCCTTCTCTAGTACCATGTCTGACTGCATGCTGCCATGCTTCCCACCATGATGATAATAGACTAAACCTCTGACTGTAAACCAGTCCCTGTAGTGGAAAGCAGGCATTATCACCTTGACCTAGAGGCATAGCCTTTGAGCCTTGAAGCTCCAGTGTAGGGGGCATGTCCAAGCCAGTTTAAGACCAGGTATATGCCAGCTCTCTTCCTGTTTGTTCTCTTGTACTCTTGGAGGAAGGACTGGAACCGATTCTGCAATGTGGACCAGTCCATCTCTCCAGGAATTGTCCAACCATTCAATCTCTTGTATTAGTGAGTGTTTCATATAAACCTCTTAATAAATCACCTTTTAAATATTTGCTAGTGATTACCACCAACTACAAGCCCCAATTACATGTGTTTCTTCTTTCTCAAGTACTAGATTACAGGTATTTACCACCATACCTGTTTTATGAAATACTTGAGGTCAAACCCAGGATCCAGTACATCCTACATAAACACTCCACTAAAATTTCCAGGAGTAATGTTCAACATTTGACTGTAAATATGCTTTCTAAAATCCTAAGGAAATAAAAGTCATAAGTAGTAAGAAAAAAATAAATAGACAAAAACACACAAACAAACAGGATAGAACTAGAGAGATGGATGGCTCAGTGGTTAAAAGCACTGCTGCTCTGTTCCCAGTACCCAACAGGGCAGCTCACAACTGCCTGGAACTCTAGTTCCCTGAGGTCCAATGGCCCCTTCTCAACTCTTAGAGTGATTGTACCTGCAAAAACAGACTCCCACACACTTTACACACAATTAAAGGTCATAGAGCCCAGTGTGGTGTACATACCTTTAATCCCAGCACTGGGAAGGCACAATCCTGAGGCTCTCTGTTAGTTCCAGGCCAATCTGCTCAACAGAGTTGAGTTTCAGGTCAGCAAAGGCTATGTAGTGAGATCTTGGTTCAAATACATACATACATACATATATATATATACATACATGCATATATGCATACAACCTTCCTCTAAGCCTGGCGATTTTATGGAACATGGTTAGGCCAGTGCTTTGGGACAGAGGAAAGAGGCAACAAAAGAATGGATGGTGGGCGGACTTCAGACATCCAGAAGGATGTATGGTGGGTGAACTTCAGACATCCAGAAGGATGGATGGTAGGTGGACTTCAGACATCCAGAAGTTACAAAGCTAGCAAGCTGCTCAGCCTCCTCTGACAAAAACTGAGTATGGTTCTTTTCTACTTTGGTGTGCATATTTAACTATGAAAAGAAAAATCTCCAAAGTGAAGTTTCGTAGATTTAAACATTGGAGGAACTAGAATTGTGATAGGAATGACCTGGAGATTTGAAGCACAAGAGGACACTTTCACAAAACTCAACACTTCTTGGATTCTATCTGATTATCAAGATGATCATCGTTAATAGCAATAAAGAATGTGGCAGGTTTTAACAAAGGGTAGTGAATCCTATGTTAGAATAACATTAACTATGTGAAAATCAGATTTGTTAAGGTAAAAAAAAATTCATGTTAGTCTGGAGAAACTTGGATCCATTATACATTTCCAGGTCAGGCCATTTTGACACTATGGAGGGAACTTTGTCAGAACCAAATCCACTAATAGCATCAGAAGCTCAGAATTAGGAAATTCAGAAATTCACTACAGAACCACATGGTAGATCCCTAACGCTGGAGGAAATCTTAAAGTCTGTCTCTTTAAACCACTGGACTCTTAACATGCCCACTATTGAACAAGCATGCATTTATGAAGCATACACTATGTTCCAGCCCATGCTAGGTCCTTTCCAGGTGTTCTGAGGAAAGTCTCCAAAGGAAAGAATGTCCCATGTCCCTGAACAGAAGTTCTAACAATCAATGCTGAACTAATGCTGGTCACTTCCCTTCTGATTTAGGAACCAACCACTTTTCAACAGTTGCTGGCCTTCCAATTGCAAAATTCAATAATTCAGTGCCCTGTGCCATATTTCCCCCTCTTCCCCCTTTTTGGCTAGGCAGCACAGGCTGACAATCCCTCTGCCTTAGCTTTTCAAGTATTGGGACTATAGGTGAGTGCCACCATATTTGCCCTTTTTTTCTCTACTTTCTCAATTTGTAATACATTTTTATCACATGGTGTGTGTGTGAGAGAGAGAGAGACAGAGAGAGAAGATTTGTGGGAGTTGGTTGTGGGAGTTGGTTTTCTTCTAGTATGTGTGTTCCAGGAATCAAACTCAGGCCCATCAGACTTGGCAGCAGGCAGCTTTGCCTGCTGAACCATTTCACGGGTCCTTTTTCTCCTCTAAACAGTCCACTTTTATTTCCCATCACTTGAACTACTTGGAACACTTGGCACTAATGGCTGCAATGTATATTTAACTTGAAGGCTAACTGAATTTTTTCTCCTTAAATTAGATCACTTACGCTGTCAGATGCTGTTATGACAGCCTACACTTTCCTACAAAACACTTGTAGAATATATAAACAAATACTTAAGAAATTGGATCTTGCTGCCAAACACGAAGGCTTCAGACCTTGGCACAGTGTGGAGTAGATGACCTTAGCCATACTTCCTCTATTGCTCAGTTTCATCATTGATAGAGTGACAATGATACTCACCTCTTAGACTACTAGAAACATCAATAACAATATTTACAAATTCCTTAAAGCACTGCAACTGTCAAACAGTAAGCATTATGTATATATAACATCATAGAAAAAAAGTCTATTTTCCACAGAGCCTGCAGCACAAGAATCATGTCCACTCTGCTTAGCATTTTATACTTAATACTTGGCTTCACCTTCTGCACTGAACTGTTTGCTGATTAAGTAAAGAAATAAATGCAGAAGTGAAGGGAGAACCAAGCAATGTTGGTGGGACACATGTTGTTACTCACTCATATAAAGAACACACTGCAGCTGGGGAGACAGCTCAGTACGTAGGAAGCACCAACTCTGAAAGTGAGAGGACCCGAGTTCAAATCCCCTACACTCACCTGGGAACTCAGTGACCAGTTAGACCACCTGAACAGTGAGTTTCAAGTTCAGTGAGGGTCCTGGTCATGAAAACCTAGCATGGATCTGGGCATAGTGGCACACACATTTAGTCCCAGCACTGGTTAAAGGCAAAGGCAGGTAGATCTCCATGAGTTCAAGGCCAGCCTGGTCCACAAAATGAGTTCCTGGCTAGCCAGGGATATCTTAGAACCCTGTCTACAAAATGAATAAATTGATTTATTAATTTATTTCCAGGCCAACCAGGGATATCTTAGAAATCTGTCTGAAAAATAAACAAATGAATAAAGAAAGAAGAGATAGATAGAAACTAATCCTCTCACAATCGGTTCATAAGTTTCCTTAGAAATGTCCTCTCCTCATCAATCAACTTACTCCTCTTCTCCAGGTCAGTTCTCTTGGCTTTTGTGTCTCTGCTTATATAACCTGAGCTATGAACAATGCTTTGGGTCCTTTGGGACTGGCAACCTGAATATTGCTTGAATATTCAGGACAGGCAACCACTGATGCTAAATATTCTTTCCTGTTCCTCTGGATGCTCACTCCCTTGCATTTGGTGTCTCTCAAAACCACAGCCCATGTCTGTATGCTCAAGCTGAAACCCAGGTCTCCTGGCTCCCAATACATGGTAACATTTTACTGCTACTCAAAAACAGATTAAGACACTTGCCAATCTCCTTGTCAAAGTGATTTTCTGGGTTAAGACCTTGTTGGGACCAGATCTAAAGGTGTGGCTCCCACTCAGAATTTCATATCCACTTAGGAGCACATAAGGATGACTATGAAGTCAGCTTGCATAAGCAGCTTTACTCTGTTGTCTTTGGTACAGTTTTTGCATTTTCTGTAATCTTTTTTTTTTCCCCAAAAAGAACTTAAAAGCCTTTAGACCTTTCAAAACACTTGACAGTGCCAAGCATTGTTTGCCTAAAATTGAAGGTTATTGGTGTAGAAAAAGTCATCACTGCTCTTGAACGGTGGCCAAGATCTTCAGATTCTTTAGGATATGAGATAATGGGATCCTGGAGGAAGGGACTGACTGAAAACAGGCTTTGTCTAATGATCGAAGAGTGGCTTCCCTGTGAAACGTTTACTCACTAGCTTGTGAATCTGGGAAGCAACTAAAATGTGGAGAGAACAAATCCATGGGTATGAAAATGAGTCCATCAGTACTTGCCTTTTTCCTTCCGGCTGAATGATTCAATCTTCTTTGAGGAAGTAACTTCTTCGTCTTTGAAACTCAAGAAAATTAAGCATGACAGAACCGGAAGATAACTAGGTCAAAGGTCACATAAGACCTCCCTTGTTATCTACATGACCCCAATTACTTGTTTTGTGTAAAATATAATTAATTTGTATTACATATAAATTTAATGTTTACTGCATTTGCCTCTAAAAAAGGCCTTTCTAAACCAAAAGTAGTCATAAATTCCAAATTATGTGTTTAAAAATGTTTCAGGGTCTTGGCAGGTAAGGGCACTCACCACTAAGCTTAAGGATCTGAGTTCGATTTCTAGATCACACATAGTGAAAGGTAATAAAATAACTGACTCCCAACTTCTGTGAAGTTATTGTCCTTTATCTCCACACATGAGTGCTCAGGCATCATGCACCACCCCCACCCCTGACTCACTACATTTCTCAGCCAATATAGAAACATTTTTTATGTGTTGGGCTCAAAGGTGTAGCTGAGTTGATAGTGTACACTAGAATTGAAAGAGCCCCAAGTTCAAGCCCAGCACCACACAAATCAGCTGTCATGCTTATACATATAATCCTAGCACTCTGGCGGTGCAGACAGGTAGATTAGAAGTGAAAGGTCATCTTTGGCTCCATAGCAAGTGTGAAGCCAACCTGGCCTACATGAGACCATGTCTCAAATCAAATATTTTTGGTCATGTTAATTTGGTTCTTAAAGCTCTCTCTGGATGTAGCATTTACTATTTTCCTGGTATAAATACAAAATTTAAAATGGGTGTAAAGACACTCAATATTCTACCAAACTTTTTTTTTTAATTTACTTATTATGTATACAGTGTTCTGCTTGCATGTATGCCTGGAGGCCAGAAGAGGGCACCAGATCTCATTATAGATGGTTGTGAGCCACCATATGGATGCTGGGAATTGAACTCAGGATCTCTGGAAGAGCAGCCAGTGCTCTTCACCCCTGAGCCATCTCTCTGGCCTTTTACCAAACTTTTTCATGAAGTCCGGGTTTTTCTCTCATTTTCCTCCAGGATGGCTAAGTGAGCAGTGTGATCCACAGAGACAATTTATGACATTTTAATCAAAGAATTTGCGCCTCCAGAACCTCAGTTGATAGTGACCATCATTCCCTGCAGTTGTCTGTGTCAAGGGTATCCAACTGAACCAATGTGTGAGTTTGAGGAAGATGGATTAGCTCATTTGTATTCTTAGAATCAATATCTCAGCCTGGTGGAGGTGACAGCAGCAGCCTCTGCCTCTGCCTCTGCCTCTGCCTCTGCCTCTGCCTCTGCCTCTGCCTCTGCCTCTGCCTCTGCCTCTGCCTTTGGAGTGCTGGGACTAAAGGTATGTACCACATCCACTGGGCCAGCAACCAAACTTTTAATAGATGGGCCCTTGAAGGAATATTTTTTTGTTCAAACTATAACAATATACAAAGTTAATTTGTATTTACTATTTAGTTTCTTTTCTTTATGATCACAAACTCTCCATTTGCTGAGAAACTATTTTGATTGCTGTTCTCGGTATTTACTTGTTTTTATTTTTAAGAACTTCCCAACTTATTGGGAGATTACAAAAAAAGTTTATATGAGAATGTTAATAAGATAGAAAGTTTCAAGCATATTTTCCATATTAGTAATATACTAATCTACTTAAGCTGTAACAGCAGACAAACTGCCAAGTCAGGGAATTGAAGAGACTCTCTCAACAGTTTTAATTAAAGTGGTATTTTTAAGAAGCCAGGTGAACATTTTTCCCTTTATTAGCATACTTTCCAGATATTAATAAACCCTGAAATCAGCCCTCTTAGGGCAATTCCTTAGGAGATTGAGGTACTGCTTAAGTTCCTTGAAACTGAAGCAACTGGGAAAAAATAATTTATGTTGAAACAAAATATGGTTTAAAAAAAGCACTTATAAACATTTGGATTTTAAATACTAATCAGAATTTGATTCACTTTCCTCTGTCCCTTCTTTATAGGTACCTAGTGAGCCTTAAAGGAGCCAAGTTAGCTAGCTGGCTGTCTCCAAACATTGTCAGGTGGAGTTGAAGAAAGTTAGTTACCTTTCGCACTGCTTCAAATCAAATTGCCATATGTTACATAAGTCTAGTCTCTGTGGAAACCGTATAAACTCCAGTCTATTCTGATCCTACCCTTGAGGGAGCTGTAGTACCTGTCACTGCTTTGTCTCATGGCTTCATTTTGCAGCTATGAGATGACTCACTGCTGAGATAGTCTTGAATGTGGCCCCTGAGTCATGATGCTCTCCCCACTGCCAACTGGTAACCCATGGCTGTGGTCACATTAGTGATAGCCCTTAGTGGTCTCCAAGGCCAAGAGCATGGCTGGGAGCATTCCATAGAATTATTGTTAGAAATTCTCCCTCTGAGCCAGCTGACTCTTCAGTTCTCAGGCCATTTCTTTTAAGTGTAGTTCCCTTACAATTCCTAAGTGGCTTTGGTCATGCATAATTTATGGCTTCTATTTTTAAAGTGCAATGAGAAATCAATAAGAACATAAACTCATCCACTGGTATAAATGTCCTGGAAACAATTGTCATCCTGTACCATGCTACCCTGTTCACAGAGGTAACCAGAACAAATGGAATCCTCTTAATGCCTGCTACTTCATGCAGGTTGAGCTGTGGTTGAATGAAATATTCAGTAGTACTAAGGAAGTACATGTTACTTTGAAACTGTTAGGATGAGCCATTTAAGGCAACGCTGGAACACAATAGTGCTGTAGTACAGTTGCCGGTCTGATGTGAAAGAGTATGGTAGGGCCAGGCAAAAGTGGTGCATGCCTTTAATCCCAGCACTCAGGAGGCAGAGGCAGGCTGATCTCTGTGAGTTCAAAGCCAGCCTGATCTACAAAGTGATCAGGACAGGATCCAAAGCTACACAGAGAAACCCTGTCATCATGAGATGCTTTCTAGCTAACAAAGTCTATTGAAATTCCTACCATGAAACTCACAATCTGGTATTTATTGAAATCTTTAACTACATTACATGTAGTTAAGATGTTAACACTGCAGGATGATCATTGCTTTATTAACATATGGCCAACAATGAAGTTATTTAATAAACAGTTGTTAAATCTCTACAATGTGCTATTTACTATGTTAGGTATTGATGATACAGTGATGGAAAGGGCTCCCTTCCTCCCTTCCAGGTGTTCTGGGTTTACTTCATCTATGAGTGATGTCCTTCATCTGTGTCAGTGTCCCACCAAGTGCCTTGCAAACCCTGCGTATCACTGAAAGCCAATAAACATACTAATCAGTGAATTCAGAAATCAAAGCTTAAAGAACCAGTCAGGTAAGAGGACACTGGATCGGAAGGCAAGCAGTAGTCTGTCTGTCTGTCTGTCTCTGTCTCTTAGTCTATGTTTCTGTGCCTGTCTGTCTGTCTCTCTCTCTCTCTTACTCTGACAAGGTTTTCCTTTGTAGCCCTGAATGGACTGGAACTCTAACATGTAGATCATGTTAGACTCAGACTCACAGAGATCCCCCCTGCCTCTGCCTTCTGAGTGATTGGGTTAAAGGTATGTGCCACCACCACCATCATCACAGCTCCAATTTTCTCTCTTTCTTCTTGTTCTTTCAAATCTTTCTTTCTTTTAGACAGGTTCTTGCTATGCTACTCAGGCTAGCATGATAGCCATGCACCATCAAACCTGGAGCCCTATGTCTATTTTTCTTCCTTGAGTTTAGGAATAGAACATACTTCATCTGTGCCACCATTCCTACCATTTGGCACCATTCCAGCATCTAGTACTTGCTATTTTCCACTTGATATATCATCCCCTTGTTCTCATTTGTCCTTTATGGAACAAAATGTCCAGAGCAGCACAGGATCAGGCACTTTGGTTTAATAAAGACCTAATTATCTAGGGCTTCTCTTCCCAGCTCCCCAAGCATGTCACATGATCAGTTGGCATCAGATTCTAATTTCATATTCTTCTAATATATAATTTTTTTGCATTTAGTAGACCATGACTATGCTTCAAGGGTTCCAGAAACAGGGCACCTTGCAAACATTGCAATATAGCAAAAATATCATTTCCTTTTCTCTAAGTTAGGGTTACTATTGTTGTAGTGAAACACGGGGAGGAAAGAGTTTATTTTACTCACAGTTTCATGTAACAGTTTTCCATCAAAGGCAGTGAGGGCAGGACCTCGTTCCATGCAGCAACCTCGAGACAGGAACCTGAAGCAGAGGCCATGGAGGGATGCTGATTACTGGCTTTCTACCTAAAGCTTGCTCAGCCTTCTTTCCTATAGATCCCAGGACCACCAGCCCAGGAATGGCATCATCTACAACAGGCTGGGCCTTACTCCATCAATCACTAATTAAGAAAATGCCCTGTAGTCAGATCTTATGGAAGTTTCTCAGTCTCCTTTCAGATAACTCTAGCTTGTATCAAATTGTTATAAAACTAGCCAGCACACTTTTATGTCTTCAGGGAGGGCATTAGAGCAGCGTACAGCTCCCTGTCAGCAATGGCCCAAAGAGTCTAGAAGGAGCTTATTAGGAGACTATTTAGCAGGATCTCTAAAAAACACTTGAGTACCTGGCATAACACACCACTTCCATATGGAAAAGCAGGGTTTATTAATGGAAACAGTAAAGAAAGTGCCAGTTAATGGAAAATGGCAGGGATTTAAGGAACTTGTCACCCAGCTTCGTGACCTGAGTTCAATCCTCAGGAATCACAAAGTGGAAAAAGTAAACCGACTTCTGCAGATTATCCTCCGACCTCTATATAAATGTACCCCCCCACACACACACACACACACACTACTAGAGAGATGACTCAGCAGCTAAGAGCACTGTCTGCTCTTGCAGAGGATCAAGTTCAATTTCTAGCACACATATGATGGCTTATAATAATCTATTACTCCAGGAAAGGGGTCCAATGCCCTCTTCTGGCTTCCATAGACATCAGACATGAATGTGTTGGGCAGACATTCATTCGGACAAAACACCTACACACATAAAATAAAAGTAAATATATCTCAAGAGGAAAAAAAAAGGAAGGAAAGAAGGAATAGAGGGAAGGAAGGAAAGAAGAAAGAGAGAAAGAAAAAGGAAGAAAGAAAGAAAGAGAGAAAGGAAGGAAGAAAGAACTATCTGACTAAGCAAGTCAAACCGCTTTACATATGGAGAAAAGCTAACCATGGTTGAACATTTACATAACCTTGATCGATGAGGGCTGTGGACAGAAGAATCTATTTCTAGAGTATGTATTTCTCAAACACAAGTTCAGAGAAGAACCTCTAATAAAGAAACTTTTATTTGAGAAGGAAAAACTGAGAATGCAATGTGGGACATACGTAGAGAGGCCTGGAAGACAAAAGTCAAAATGAGGCTTTACTAGGACAGAGCAATTTATACCAGCTGTCTTAAGGAGCACAGCAAGGACTGTCTAAAGTTTAAGGTCACAGTTGGCAGTTCACTGACAGTTGTTAAGAATTAAAATTACAATAACTATACCGAGGATAATAATCATGGCTTATCAAGGGTGGAAATGCAAATAAGATTACTACACTCTTCGGCATTTTTAAATTCTTTTTACTTTTTTTTGATAAATACAAAATAAAGAAGGAAGAAAAGAAAAAAAAGATTAAAATGCAGTTCTAGAATACTATGACAGAGGTCGGGGATGGCTCGGTGGTTAAGAATAGTGGCTATTCTTTCAGAGGACAAGGGTTCAATTTCCAGTCCCCATATGATGGTTCCCAACCATGTTAACTCAGGGGATCTGATGCCCTGTCTGGCCTCTTTGAACACCAGGCATATACATGGGACATAGAAATGCACACAAAACACAGATACATGTGCAGGTACAATACATATAAAATGATAGTTTTTAAAAGATTAGAAAAATGTGCATCTATATGCTTTAGAGTTTGGTTTCTGATATTTTGTAACAAAATAATACATAAATAAATTTTCCACACCATTGTGAAAAAAAAAAAAGAATTAAAATTACAGTCTTGAAGATAAAGCAGGCTCATGTAGTTCCTGGAACAATCTTTTGTAACCCAGGAACATTTTCCCCTATGACCTCTTGGCTCTGTTTGATGGGCATGACAAGAATAATTCCCTTTGTGTACTCGGTTTCCACACTGGTAACCACAGGGCTCCATGGAGGGTGAGAAGGGTTTTGCGGGTTGTGGGGGCGGGGGGGTTGTCTTGTTTTTCCCTTTCCGTCCTGAGAGCAGGTTGGTTAAGTTTTCCCCTAGCACTTAGCACCGTTGGAATCGTTGGAATCACTACCCTCTACTACACATCCTGTTATCCTAGATTACAAACCCTTCCAGGACATGAACTGGTCCACAGGGATTAGTTTTCTGCCCATTGACTGTTAGTTAAGCAGACAAATGATGCTCTTACCAAAAAGTTGGTTCATAACTTTCCTGGTATATACAAATGTAGTCTTGAAATGGTTTTTTTTTTTTTTTTTTTTTTTTGGTTTTTTTTTTTTTGGTTTTTTTTTTTTAAAGACAGAGTAATTATTTATCTATTTATTTTCAAACTTTATTTATTTATTTATTTATTTATTTATTTATTTGCCTTGGTGTTTGCCTGGAACTGGAACCACAGACAGTTGTTAGCTGCCATGTGGGTGCTGGGAATCGAACCCGGGTCCTCTGGAAGAGCAGATGGTGCTCCCAACCGCTGAGCCATCTCTCCAGCCCCGTCTTGAAATGTTTTATCTGCCATAATTGCTTCAAACACAGAAACAAAAATAGCTAGGCCAATCATTTGTATTCAGGGATGTGACAGAATAGTGGCCACTCTTTTGTAAAAATATTTTTAAGATTAATTTATTTTATTTCATATGTCTGAGTGTTTTACCTGCATGTGTGTATGCTCACCCTGTTTGTATCTGGTGCCTGTAGTGTTCAAAGGGGGGCAGCAGATCTTCTGGAACTGGAGTTACAGATGGTTATGAGTCACCACGTGAGTATAGGAAATAGAATTTGGGTTCTCTGCAAGAGAAAAAGTGTTCCAAGCCACCACATCATCTTTCCAGCTTCCCATTCTCTTTTCTTTCTTTCTTTCTTCCTTCCTTTCTCCCTCCCCCTCCCTTCCTTTCTTATTAATTTTTTTTGCATGTATGTGGTTTGTGTGAATAATTGCGCCTGTGGAAACCAGAAGACAACCTCAAGTGTCACCCTCAGGAATGTCTTTCACTTTCTTTGAGACTGGGTCTCTCACTGGCCAAGAGCTCACCAAGCAGACAAGGCTGTCTTATCAGCAAGCCCGAGGATCTGCCTGGCTCTGCCTCCCCAGCTCTGGGAATACAGTATGTGCTATTGCATCCTATTTTTCACAGGGAATCTGGGGATCTGAACTTGGGTACCCATGCTTATGGGATAAGTACTTTAACAGCTAAGCCATCTCAGCAGTCTCGTCCCTGCTGTTTAAGACAGTACCTTTGCTTCATTTTTTTTTCAAGATTAAATATTCACACTCCTCTCTCCCAAATCTTTATTGAAAGTCTACATACCTGCTGTTGTACATTTATTGCTAACAGCTATTTTTAAGACCAATGAGACTATCAGCAACAACAAAGTTCAGACCTGAAAGGACCAGCTCCCTAGGGGTTGGCCAATTGGAGGTGGCCCCATGTGCACCAAGGAGCACTCTAGTTTCTGGCGTCTAGGTAACCAGGTTTATCAGTGTACACAGGTACACATTTGGGCCCAGGAGAGACAGAATACTCCAATAGACCATTTTACAGCAGGACCTCTAGCAATTCCAAAGAGTTAATTGGCCCCACAGCCACCACTAGATGATGTTTTGGGAATGGGGCAGCCTGAGTCTAACTCCTCACCTTCAAGAGGGAGGTGGCAGCCATCTCTAAATTCCAACCCTTGAAGAAAAGGAAGAGCTAGAAATGACCTGGACACTCTTGGTGTCTGTATCTTACCTCATGAAAGTAAAAACGATGCCCTGCTTGGCAATGAGGGGAAGATACAACATAGATTGTCTTTAGTCCCTTTGCTCTTAATTTTAGAGGACACATTTCCAGCATGTTGTAAGTTGAACTGTGTTCTCCTAAACGTGACATGTTGAAGTTCTAACCCCAGTGTTTCAGAATGTAAAATTTGGTAATAACGTGATATAGTTTAAAGGTATTTATATGGTTGCAAAAAAACTGTATGGCTGATGTATTTATAAAATGAAGATATTTGAACATAGGAACAGACATGAATAGAGGGACAGGCAATGTACAAAGGCAGCAGGAACACAATACAATGGTAGAAGCCGCAATTCAGTGATGCTGCCACAAGCCAAAGACTATGTAGGGCTACTAGAGTCGATGCTGGGAGAGTCAGAACTAGTCCCATGAAGACTTCAGAGGGACATGGCCCTGCAGCAGCTTCCATCAGGCTTCCATCTAGCCTCTAGAACTATAAGACCACAGTTTGCGTTACAGTAAGCTCTAGCAAGCTAACACACAAGATAAGCTGTTTTTCTGTTCTATGTCATCTTCCCCTGCAAAGACACGTGCAGGTGAAAGCCTTGCTGCACAAGCCACACAAACTGAGTCCTATCCCTGGACTCCATGGTGGGAGAAAAAGAAATTACTCGGGAAAGCTGTCCCCTGATTTCTACAAGAGTACCATGGCATGCATGTATGAATGTACACATAATACTAATAATGTCTATTATTATAAATAAAAATCTTAAAGGCAAAGGAAACATAGTGTGTTCTCCACATACAGCCACTAAGAGTGTTGAGTTGAAAGGGCATGAAATGGCCATGGGAAGCAGAAAGTGATGAGACTCCACTTTTCTCAACAGATTTTTTTTGAAAGCAAAGCCGTAAGTTTGGTCAGTATCTTATTTCTAAGTTGTTTTTAGATTAGGGAAGAGATGGAGGCTGGTTTTCCAGCATTAACCTCCAAACTAGACTGAGGTACAGAGTGCTTGTATTAATACTTCATCTTCTTATCAGTCCTGTAATAAGGTGTCTCTACTCACCCTCTACTGTGGTACCCAAGCATTCAACTCACAAGACATGGCACCCAGCATGCCAAGCACAAATGACAAAGCCAAATCACTTCTGCATGGGTTCAATGCAAACTAATAATGAAACCAGATGCTTCTTTCAAGAGGAACAACTGGAGGCATGCCTTCTGGGATCATATGGAGTTGACACGAGGTGGTACCCAAATTCATGGTAGATCAAGATCACTGCCTCTTACCTGTTAAGCTAAAATGACACTACTGGATGGACAGGTGAACACACTGTATTGGGAGCCTGATCTGCAGTAGAAGGTTAGTTTGGTGATAAATGAGACTTTTGCTTGACAAGAAAAGCTGCCATGTCCTGATCTTGAGCCTATTTTGTAAAGCAGAATGCTTGGGCATGAAGAGGTTTTCTAATTAACCCAGGAACAAGCAAGCTGAAGGTCCTTGCCCACCATGAGATACTGCCTCTTAGAGGTGGCGTTCCAGGGAATGAGCTGTTAGACTTGACATTAGCAGAGACTCCATAGCCAAAGACATGAAAAGAGCTTGTTACAATCCCCAAACCAAACCTCTTCCTCCATCCATACTAGTCTCCCCAGACCTCTGACATTGCCATGTGCTTTGTGGGTTTTCCTTTAGGACATGGAACATAGCATGTGGCCTCAGAGGAGCTGAGTCTCAAGACAAGTGTCCCAAGGGACACTAGATTAAGAAACATGGAGAGAATACCTTGGGAGATAGTCTAGTAAATATATATATTTGTTCTATACTACCTTCCCCTGTAAAAATCCTGACATGGTACCAGTAAGAGGGCTTGGCAGGTGAAGGCCCTTGCTGAACAAGCCTCACAAACTGAATCCTATCCCTGGAATTCATGGTGAGAACAAAAGAAGTGATTCTGGAAAGCTGTCCTTTCACATTCGTGTGTGTGTGTGTGTGTGTGTGTGTGTGTGTGTGTGTGTGTGTGTGTGTGTGTGTGTGTCTTTGCTTTGTCTTTTGAGACCGGGTCTGATGTAGCCCAGGCCTTGAACTCCCTATGTTTTCCAGGCTGATCTTGATCCCCATGCCTTCACTTCCCACATGTTGGGATGACAGGCATGACCCTCAATTCCCAGCCCATCTGTGCTCACTGTCCAGATAGAGCTCTCTGTGCCCATGCCTGTGGTTTACCCTGTCTCTCTACTGGAACATAGACTCTGTTTATCCTCTAATAATTTCCTCCAACATGGGGCCGCAGCATCAGGCACTACAGGCTCAATCACCTGAATCTCCTGGTCTGAATACTGATTATTTCTCAGAAATAGACTGATTCTTAACTGGGTATTGCTCCAGGGTTTACACGATGCCTCCAGATGTGCCGTGTGACCATCAATGCTCCACAGATTATCAAGACTCAGTGTTCCTTCTAGATGGTTAATGTTTCCCTTGATGGAGGAAGTTCAACTATTCTTCATAAGTCACAAGTTACAGACGCCTTCACCCTGGTTCACATGACCTTCAGCTATCTTAAGATAATCTATCAGAAATGACTTTGTTGTTGGGGAAGGAGGTAGAAACTCACTCTTTCGTGAGAATGCCTGCACACTCCACCTAATTCACCATCACAGTTTTACAACATTCCATAGTGAAACTCTTTCAGAGGTTCTAGGATATAAGTTTAAAGAGTAATAAATAAAGTCTTTATTCATAGAAGGAGTCAATGGCACAGCTATTCTCTGATTGTTTTCCTCCTGGAACATTATAGGCCTGCAAAGAGGACAGTTTTATAGTTTGTTTGTTTGTTTGTTTGTTTGTTTGTTTTTTAAGTAGAAGAAGCCCTAGGTAAATAGTCCCAAGCAAAATTAATTACAAATAAGAGAGCTTAGCCCTTCACTTTTCTAATCATTGTTTTTTTTTTTTTTTATTCTCAGCTTTCTGTGCCCCAACCCATACTTTCTTTAAACAAGCAGGAAAACAAATAAACTAATTCACAACAAGACATGTTGTGCGTTGGGTAATTTCTTAAACATAGTGTCTTCTAGGTTGTCTAAATTGAACTCATTCTGCCCAGGAGCTCGGAGCACAGGTGTGGTATATAACACTCAACAGCATGAGTTTCTTTGTCCAAGGAAGCAAAGGTAACCTTGGGTTCCAAAGACAGGAGACATTTCCTGAGAAACACAGATCTAGGGTCATAAAAGAATCAAGAAAAGGTGTGAATCAAACTCTACTTAGTCTAAAAGAATGTTCCATCTGAAGCCATATGTGGAGAGCTGCGTGTAGCCACACCTCCACCTTCCCGATGGTGAGCGCTCTCTGTGGTAAACAACTCCATATATGGCTAAGGCTGAGGATCTGGCTTGCTTCCACGTATCTGGACCTATGGGTAGTGCCTATGTGGCGTACTGGGGTTGCTACCAAGAGGCTATTTAGGCTGCGGGCAGGTTTCCCCATGGTCAGAAGGAGAAGGAATGAGAGAGAACATGTAGCAAGTCAGTCAGTCCCCATCATAAGTAAAGTAAGTAAATCAGAAGTCAGAATTCAAGGTTCCTGAATAAAACTGCTGAAAGAAGAGCCTGGGTGTCGCGTCTTCCTTGCGGGACGAGGTGGTGCTTGACAGCCATGAACCAGTGCAGCTCAGACACTCCCAATGGTCCAGATCTCACACCTCCCAACACTGTGGCTTCAAACCTTTAACTACTGTGCCAGTTTCTGGCAGTGCTGAAAAAGGCTCCTTGACCATGACTAGATCCCATCTTATGTGCCCATTCTAAACTAAGGATCTTCTAAATCTCTCCCTGATAACCCTGTTTCAAACTCACATTTTCTCAGTACAAACTACAGTCTCTCCTAGATTCAGGGTTTCTGTGGCACAGCCTATATTCCATTCCCTCAGTAACTAAAGTTACTGAGTCTCTACTTTATTTGGGCATTTTGTTAGGCCTGTTGCTCTCACAGCTGGCTGAACACTAGAATCATCTGAAGAGCTTCTGAAGAATCATTGTGTCAGGAACCCACAAAGAACCTCACTTGATCAGTCCAGATGAAATTCAGACAGTGGAACTCTAAAGCCATATAGTGAGCTAATATGCAGGCAAGTTCATCAGCGTTTCCTCAGCATGAGAGAGCCAGCAATGGAGGAAGGGTCTCATGTTCCAATAAGTTCAAATTCACTGTGTGGCCAGGATTTCTCTCTCTGTCTCCCTGTCTCTGTCTCTGTGTCTCTCTCTGTCTCTGTCTCTGTCTCTCTCTCTCACACACACACACTCATACACTCACTCTACAGCTCCACCCCAGCTCCTTTTCTCCTCTTGGACAGTAGATATTCAAATCTTTCTCTCAGACCCCTAACTGAATCCTGCCTCAATTTCCCAAGCTGGTAACTGAAGCTCCCTTTCTTATCAAATAGCAGGAGGTATAAGCAGGAGGCCTCAATGTTCCTCTTTCCCACTTTATAACCACACACCATGTATCTCCATTCTGCCTCTCTTCCATGCTCTCTCATTTCCATCTTCTACACATTGCTCCAGAACCTTCCTGTGAAATCTGCTCAGAGGCCTGTCCTGCACCCCTTCACTCATGTCTCCTGAGTTTTCTACAGTCCCAGCCTGCCCTGCCTTCCCCACTAGTCCCCTAGAGCTGCAGTCACACGTCCATACCTATTGCCCTAAGGCAGCACTCCCCAACTTTCCTGCATCATAGCACCTGAAGCTGAGGGCTCTGCTTATTTAGCATCCTGAGACAGCACAAAAGGTCGCCCTAGCACCTTCTGCCATACCAGGAGCCAAGGCTTAGCTTTTATTCTCCTGTGATCCTTCAAGTCTCACCAGCCTGCCTTGACATTCCAGATGGGAAAGCTTTCAGTGATCTGATTTGGCAAGGGAAACAAGTGGCGGCAGTGACATGTGGGGACACTTTCTGGTTTTGCTTTTTTTTTTTTTTTTTTTTTTTTTTTTTAAACAACGTTTGTTGAGCATGAAGAATACTCAGTTGAAAATGTCCAGAGTTTGGTCAAGATCATTTGGAACTTGAGGCCAGGAAATGAAAGCAGTATTTTGAAATCTTCTTAACTAAACTCTAGTTGTTCAGAAGAACTGTCCTATCAAAAGCAATGCCTGGGAATCTACAGTCAGGGTGATCTTTGTTACAAGGGAGGGGTAACCACTGTGGGCAAAGAGACCTAGGATGCTCACTGGCTGAGCAACTGGTACAGGCAGGAGGACCACAGTGTAATGTCATCCTCAACTACACAGTGATTTTAGGTCTAGCTTGTACTAAGGGAGATTCTGCCTTAAAACAAAACAAACTGTCGTGGGCACAGATAGTTGTCTAAATGTTTTGAGAGAGGAACCTGTGAGGAGTTCGTGTATCACAAATCTTCTGATGACCTGGGTTCACTCCCCCCACCTCTGTGTGTGTTTCTGTGTCTGGCTGGCTGGCTGGCTGGCACTTGTGTGTTTATATATGTTGGGAGTCAAACTTGGAACTGAACCAGGAAAGCCTGCATAGCCACTCATCTTATTTGACAATGGCTTTTTGTTTCTTCCCTAATTGACACTTACTAAAAAGAAAATATTTGGACAGAAAGCAATTTTCTCACCAAAATAAGAAATGATAAATGCTAACTATGTGGTCACAGCTGTGTGTTTACAGTGAGCAGTTAGTGTGGTGAGAGAGACTGGCGGTACAAACTAAGGTCACGGTACCCTCTATTGTTCCTTGTCCCTATTTTTGTGTTGAAGATGCCCAAGTGACTGCTTTCGCCATGCACAGATTTCTCTACCACAGATCCCAGAGATCTGCAAGCTCCAGAGATGACTGGTTATTTAGTTAACCTGTCTTCCTCTGGGTTTGTTTTCTTAGCACGGTTCCCTAGGCTGGACACTTGACCTTCACCTCAGCCATCTCTTAAATTTTCTCTTCTTTAGTCCTCTAGAAGAAGATAGCTGGGAGGGTTGGAGGACTGGGAGGAATCGGAGTCTTTCAGTTCTCCTCTCTGCTGTAGTTTTTTATGGCTACACTTCTCCACCTAAGACAGGCTAGCTCTCCTGATTCCACAGTTCCAACCTCCTTGATTCGGGAAATTTCCTTTGCTCCCTTTCAAGTTTAGAGGTGGAAATGACTTCACAGCATCTCTGAGATGTCATTTTCTAACATTTCTTACTGTGTCTTTATTCTAGTCTCTTTGAAGACATGTAAAATGTATCTGCATTAAAATCATTTTGGTTAAACTCTTTGGGTATGAATCTCCTGCCATGATCCCGACTATGTGCGTACACTTATTTCAGTAATCCTAAACACCACTGTTATACTAGGATTTTCTCACTCCCTCCTGTTTGTATGACTATCTTAAATTACTTGGCATGTAGGAGAAGCTAGCCTGTTGAGATTGCCAAAGAAGTTAAAACCAGTTCCAAAGCAGATTGGTATGTTGCCCATAGCTTTCAGGAGATGGGGAGTAGGGAGGGGTGGGAGGTGGGAACAAAACTTTGAAAACAAATACATCAAGATATGATTACATTCTGATAATGGTAATTCTTATATATTTATCTTGGGGTTTTTCTCAATTGTATTGGAAACCCTGAATACAAGAGCATGTTCTAGCCCTTCTGTTCCTTTTTAAACTAGCATAGGGTGGGTTTCTTGCTATATACCTGTAGGACTGATGCCTTCAAAAGTGGGTGAAAAGCAGAGCTATTCAAATGTAAATATTAAGTAGACCGTGACTAGAGACACTTAAATATAAAGTATGAAAATAAGATTTTTTTCCTTTGAGTTTAATTAGAAGAAAAGTAAATATATCAAATAAAGCCAGACAAAGGAAGGCAAATAAAACTAAAAGAAGGATAAGATTAATTGTCCCAAAGAATCAATGAGAAAGGCTGGAGATGGCAAGGTGGGTGAAGAACTTGCAGTGTGAGCTTGAACCTGAGTTTGAATCCCCAGAGTTCACATATGGTAAACATTTGTGCATCTGCAATCCCATTGGGCCTATAGAGGGATGGGAGGGAGAAAAAGAAGAATCCTTGGGACCTTATGGTCCAGTCATCCTGGTGTACAGTATACAGGGGCAAATAAGGAAGATGGTAAACATAGATACTCAAAGATGTCTTCTGACCTCTACATCCATGCCACAACACATATGCACATGTATTCACACACATGAATGTACGTTTACACACACATACACACATCATAAGCACATATACTTTATACATGAATATATATCATACATACATCATATGCACACAGGCAACAAGATACATGCCTACATCATACATGCCCACAATTGAAAACAAATAAAAATGCAATGAGGGTGAGAGTAAATGAAGAATATCATCTGGGATTGTGGGTAGAGCATAGGATTGAGAAATTAAACTCAAGACATTGAATTTTAAGAGTAGAAAAGAAAATATTTTAAAAAGAATGATAGACAATTACTTTCTCCTGGATCTATAAGCACTTGACGCTAAATACCAAATGCAAACCTGAGAGCTATAGAAGCTTAATTTATGAAGACATGTATGGATATGATAAATGAGTTAATGGCCCACGAAAGGCTCTGGATTCTTTTCAGCAACACCATTAGTATAAATGCAAGGTGTTGTCCCATGCTGAATTTATAGGTCATATTTGTGATATACTATAATGGCCACTGTTTGAAGATACAGCGGTGACTAAGAATTCTGAAAAGGCTTCAGACAAGTCAAAGATGTAATCTGTTATTATTCACCTTTTATCGACTTTTTATCCATGACCATATTTAACTACAGTACTAGGAAGTTGTAAAGATAATTGATGGAGGATTTATTACATGCTTGAGGCCATTGTCTGGACACTTTCTTATAGGAAGCACCACACTGTGTAATTATTACCACCCCTTCATTACAGAACAAGTGTAGATAGATACACAAGCCAACTTGCTACATTCATCATTAGGGATTCCCACTTCAGCTACTAGTCTGAAGTTAGCATCTTCCAAGGAATATAAAGCTTTAAGCCTGCTTTAACTTGCCTCTTCAGTCCATTCAGAAGGTGAGTTGAGAGAAGTTGAGATATCATCACTAGTGGCTTAATAAACTATATGGAGGAGAGTGTATGAGTGTCCATTTCTAGTGCAAACAAAGCCAGAGTAACAACTGGAGACCAGCTGCTAAGCAAAGAGGTGAATCCTGGCAGGCTAACCTCATGAGTCCTACAGAGATTTGCTTTCCTGGTACACATACCAGGATCTGGAGACTGACCTTAACTTTCTTGCTAGAGAGTCCACTGTGCAAGGTGACTGGCCTTCTAGAGACAGGCTTCCACCTAGTAACAGAATCCTCTTAGAAACATGAGCTGCAAGGGATTGCCCAGTCAGTAAAGTTTTTTTTTTTGTTTTGTTTTGTTTTTAATTGTATCATTATTAGCAGATTTTTTTCTAAGGTTTAATGAGAAGTTTAAAAATCCCAGAAATTTGGAATGTCAGATAACGCATTATTTTACAAAACACTCATTTCACTTAAGCCTGAACAGGCTCAGGGATCAATTATCTGCCCCAGGACCCATAGAAACAAGCCCCAAGCCACACTGAGTTCCAAGTTCATTTCAGCTCCTGTATTGCCTGCTGTACATCGGTTTGTGACATTATGGGATCTTGAGTAAATCCTTTTTGGAGGTGCAGGGCATGACCAAATAGATGCTTTTCAACAACGGCTGCAAAACTTGCAATCACCTGAGCAGAAGAAAAACTTCAGCCATCACCATTGTATCTTGATTATCACAGTTTAAAGATTCCCGGGTGGCTTCTAGTTAGACAAATTTGGGGATCAGTACTAATAAATTTCTATACTAACAAGTAGTGTCATAAGATGGCTAGTTAAAAACATTTGTAAGAAATAGTTTTGGGTAGAGGCTAAGTACACCTTCAGTAAGAAAAGAGACTAAGATAATAAATCATGAAATACCAAAGTTTAAAAAACATAACTTCAGTTTATTCCAGCCATGTTGCCCAGGGGCAGAGAAGCTCAGCTTCCTGGGGTGAAAGCTGTGTCTCAGGTGTGCAATGCTAAGGTTACCATTACATTGCTGTCACCAAGTAACATCTGCCCTTCAGGGCAACTAAGGATGATGTTATACACCTCACTCTCCCCCCCCTGCCCCCCCCGTTTCCTTTTGGAATTGAAATTCTACAACAAGAAAGCAAACATTTAAACCATCAAAAATAAGACAAATTATTTCAAGATAATAAAAAGGAAAGACACATGACTATTAGGCCTGCAGAGCACAGAACTGCTGGAACACAGCCAGGAGGTGAGGGTCTAACTCAGCAGTAAAAAGCAGGTTCTCCAGGGTCACCATGTACTGCTGGATTATCTGGTGATGCTGCAGGAAGATCTCCTACAGCCTCTCTATGCAGTTCTTATACCACGGGGTTAATATGCTGGTCCCATACGTTTCACACCGTACCAGGTGCTCAGTCAAGATCATAATGAAACGTTGGAAGATGACAAGGAAAAGGTTCTTCTGTTCACTCTGAGCGGACTCCACCTTCTCCTGCAGGCGCTCTATCTGCTCCTCAAGGGCCCTGTCCTTCCTGTCACTGCCTCTGTCATCGTCATCACTTCATCATTTGTGTTGCCTTGCCAGTTTCTCTTTGGCTTCTTCTAGCTCTTTCTGGATCTTTAGAACATGTTTGTTCATCTTACGAATTGTAGAGTGCAAAATCTCCCAAACAAACAACCTAGTGAAGTCACGAGACAGCTCCGATGAGAAGATCCAGTTTGCTACTGCGGCACAGTCAACAATCTGTGTACGAATCATCTTATCAACCAGGACAGCAATCATCTGTGGATGATTCCTCCAAACTTCAAAGTCAGTAAAGTTTTTATCTTCAAAGCATTATAGACTTGAGCATGATTCCACAAGTCACATCTGAAGATCTAGACACATTGATGGACACTTGTAACCCCAACACTAGGGAAGAGGACATAGGAGGATTCTCCAGGGCTCACTGGTCACTTAGTCTAACATAGCTCCAGGCCAAGGAGAGACCCTACCTCCAAAAATGTGCACAACACTCCTGAGAATGACAGCTGGAGTTGTTTGCTGGCCACTCTACAAATGTGCATCATACATACATGCACACTAACACTTTGAAAAAGAATTCTCTTACAAACCAGAATATAATTATTTAGCTTTAGTGACGTATCTTCCTCTAGCCTAGAGTTTAAACCAGGGACTGTGAAACAGAGAAAACAATCAACGGTGTGGTGCTGGAGGTCTTCAGGAGAGGTTTGGAAAGTCCCGTTCAAGAAGGTATAGTCTGTGATGGAAATCACAGTTAATGTTTACTAAATAACCATGGGATAATTTGCCACACTGACATAATCAAAGAGGTAGAAGATCATTATTTTAGGTGAGAACTTTCCAGAGTCTTCTTAATGTAAGAGTCATCATGGGTACTTCCCTAGCACGGGGCTTGTACTCCACTAAAAGCTTGTTAAGTCACAGATGGACTTAGTGATAAGTCTGATGAAACCAACAAGTCCAGACAATGCTGTTTCAGATTACCCTTCCTGAGAATCATGTCATTATCAAAATACAGCCTCCTTTGCTCCTACTAAGTGGAAGGAGATCTGCCCCCCAACAACACACACACTACCTGCAGTAGGCTCTAAAGAGGATCTTCCATGTGCCATAGGGACCTCACACTCCTGGCGTAGCGGAAGTGAGGCCATCCAGAAAGAGCAAAGCAATCTGTTAGCCAATCACAGAGCTCTCATTTCCTCCTCAATCACTAGGTTTCAGCCAGCCTGAGTGGGGTGACTGGTACCACCCTCTACTCTAACTACTCCTGCTCTCTCGTCAGCTATGTGTGATCTCAGTGGACCCCAGGCTTCTTCTGATCAATAGGGAATACTGCTCTACTTTCTGCCCTACTGGAATCAATTGCACACTCACTTCTCCCCAAAGTGGCTCCTGACGACCCCCATGATATTTGTCCTTCATTATCCAGTATATCAAAGTTCAAAACATGAGGGGAAAAAGAATAACAGATTAGTTATAGCAGTTTGGCTCCAAATGAAACAGGCCATTTGTATTGGATGAAAAGATCATCCTTGAGACAGTGATCCTCAATCACACTAAGCTGTCACTTCAGTCCCACAGGACTCCCATCTGTTGGAGTGGAACTTGGAATCAGGCTGCTGGCTCCAGAGATGTCAGGAATAACTTCTAGAAGTGTCTCTCCAACACCACTGGACAAGTTGGCTTACACTTCTACATTGCAGTCCATCCCTGAAGGAAGTCAGGATGGGAACTCACGCAAGACCGGAACCCGGAAATGGTTGCAGAAGCTGTGCAGGGTTGCTGCACACCACCTTGCTCAGCCTGCTTTTTTATAGGATCCCAGACCACCAGCCCAGGGATGGCCCCGCTCACAATGGGCTGGGCCTTCCTTATCAATTACTAATTAAGAAAATATCCCACAGTGGGATCTTAAGAGGCATTTTCTCAGTTGGTGACTCTAGCTTGTATCAAGTTGACAAAAAAACTAGCAGCACACCTACGTGTCCCCTCACCTACCATTTCCATACTGTTATAATTGATTTCTCCCACCGATTGCTCTCTAACCCTATCCCATGATCATAACCTTTCCTTGATCTGTGACCTGGATTAAGCTCTCTTTCCTTTAAGCTGCTTTTGTTGGAATATTGTAGCACAGCAACAGAAAAAACAACCAGGATGGGGTGTTATGGTAAAATGCACAGGTGGAGTAGTTTAATCAACTAAAATTTGTTTGCAAGCATTTGACACTAGACATCTTAGATTGAAGGTCAACTCTGATTTCCCTCGAGGCTTCTCTTCTGCACTTGTGGTTGTTGTTCTTAGGGCTGCATCCTCTGGGGTCTTTCTTCCATGTGTACCCATCTCCATTAGCTTTGTAGGTTCCATTCCTTCTGCCTACAATGCCACCAGTTAGGCTCACCTACAGCCTCATTGTCATTTAATCTTCTTTTGGAAGGCATCACCTTCAAATACAAACAGTACTCTACTTTCGGGGCCCTGTTTACTCTTTTTATCTTTACGGTAGCTCAAAATCAATCCGCACAACTTAGAAAACATACTTCTTCAATATGAATCATTTCCTGAGCCAGCAACATGTAACGTGATCCTCGTTTCTGAATCCAGGCAGCAACAACTCATCACCACTCCCAGACAGTCATGAGATTCTAATGGCCACCAACCAACACTGCACAGGATACTATGCCCTTAAGCTGCCCATTTTAGTAGGTGTTTTAAATGCATTTTCAAACTATGATGGGCTATCAGATAAGGCCAGAATGAGCCAAGGAATAACTTTATGGTCACATTCTGGTGTATGGAGGCCCAAGCTTCAGGGTTCAATATAGGAATTGGGGGGAATCACAGCTCAGCCAGTAACAGTGGCTGAAGCAAACACACTGCCCATGCTGCTCACTCCCCACCATGTTGCCATTGCTCCCCAGCTGCTGATTGCCACATTATTTCCCCCTTACCTTTCTTTCTCATCCCTTCTCTTCAGCATCCCACCTTTTTGGCCTTTTTTTTTTTTTTTTTTTTTTTTTTTTTTTTTTTTTTTTTTTTTTTTTTTTTTTTTTTTTTTTTTTTTTTTTTTTTTTTTTTTTTTTTTTTTTTTTTTTTTTTTTTTTTTTTTTTTTAAAGCGTCTCAAGGAGTCCACACTACCCTTGAATTTACTATATAGCAAAAATGACCTTGAATTCCTAATTCTCCAGCCTCCACCTGCTGGGATACAGCAGTGTGCACGATCACCCATTTTACAAAGCCCTGGGGATCAAATCCAGGGCCTTGTGAATGTCAACTCATTTCAACTCAGCTACTCCCCCAACCCCCATTCCATCAGATTCAGAAAAATTTCATCATCTCCAAAAACCTGGGCTCATTAGCAATCACTCCTCATTTCCCATCAGTTGAAATTGTATAAATTTATCTTAGTAATGCCTTCACATTCCTTATTGATCAGTCTATAGGAGGTCTCCACATTGAATGGGGATTCTACTCAATCATGGCCCAGCCAAGACCTCTGTGTCACTAAGTCTGAGGATCATCTTTGTCTATGACTCTATTTTTCTTGTTCTCAGAAGGAGGCTTTCCCTGGGCTACCTGACATACCTTCAGACTTTCATCTCTGTGGTTTTGTATTTTAGCCTCATCTGCCGTGGGCCCCTAACTTATAACATTGGTCCTCCTTTGGATTTCCTTTTACTCTAGAGTCTTCCCATTATGCCATGACCTGTCCCCCAGGACATTCATTGTTATTATTTGCTGACTAATGTTAAGTTTATATCTCCAAATCATGGTTCTTTTCTGAGTCCCAGACAAATATCAACTTCTCGTGACATCTCCATTCACACACTTCACCCTTCAAATACATCATCTCCCCCAACACCTTCAGCATCTTCTGCTTTGCACCAGCATCCTGTAAGTGCTCAGACAAAAGGAGAAGCCTGCTGGCTCCGTCTCTACATCTGATTGTTGGCAGTTTCTGTTCATTTCCTGTCCACTTGTGTCCCATGCTGTCATCTCTGCTCTGTCATTCAGACGCCATCTTGTACCTGGACAGTGACAAAGCTGCGCTACTGTCATTTTGCCCTCCCATCGTCTCCAATCAGGAAGTGATGGGGGTGATGATGTCAACAAAAGGTAGTACACAGCCTCGTGTTTCTTTCCTGAATACCAAAAATCCATTTGTTTGATATGCAACCATTTTATTCACCGTGTAGCAGGTACTGAGTATAAAGATCATCCAAAGGTTTTTTTTTTGTTTTTTTTTTTAATAAATAGAAGGATGCAAAACTATTGCCCTAAAGTGTTCCCAAATTAAGAACTAAACCACCGGGTTTAGAGAGACTCAACTCAACAGCAGGCAATGAAAGCACACACATTTTCACACACCTATGAGTTGCTAACATGATCCTAAGCACAGGATGAATGATATACAGACCAAGTTCTGAACAGGAGATGTCTAAGGTGGCAAGCCTTTTCCTCATTTTCAATTGCACTGTCAGATGGCGTTCTGATTCTTTTCTTTTGGTTCATCAATCAGCTAGTCGAAATACAGGTTGGTTACTTGCTGTAGAAGGCATACAATAGAAAATACTCAAAAAAGTTCTACCCATCACTGTCTACCCTCATCTTCCTTAGCCCCCACCCAAATACTCATTATCATGAGTTATTCAAAACAGGGCTCAGAGCCACTTGATATTTATAGTAACTTAAAATAACCCCATTTAATTTTCTAAATTACATTTACTTAGCGTGCGTGCATGTGTGTGTGTGTGTGTGTCTGTCTGTCTGTCTGTCTGTCTGTCTGTCTGTGTCTGTGTGTAGACGTGCCATAGGGTGCTTATGGAGGCTAGAGGACAATTTTCTCCTTCTACTACGTGAATCCCAGGGATTGACCTCAGGTTGGGCAACAAGAACCTTTATTTACCAAGCAATCTCAGCAGCGGTTAGGGGTTTTGTTTTGTATAGCCTTCTTTCTAAAGTGGCTTTGCTATTTGCCCTCCTTTGCTATGCAGAACAATGGATAAAATAGAACTATATTATTCTTTTTTTCCCCTCATTGGTTATGTGATATTCCACAACACAGAATTTTCTTCTCATTTGTTCCTGTTTATGCATTCTTTATTTCATTAGTAATTACATTCCAGGCAGAATATACCACATGAGGAAAGTTACAAATGACACTTCCAAAAACATCCTCATATAATTAAAAAAGAAAAAAAAAAAACGAAAGAAAAACACCTTTCCCTATTGCTTACACACACTTAGTAAGGACTAAGTGCTTACACACACTTAGTAAGAACCTAAGATAAACAACTAAGTGGAAACCTGATAAGTTTTCCTGGTTAAATACCAGACTTTAGGCCTGTTGAAAGCAGACTAAGAAGATAAGCACTATAGATGTATTTTTTCCCTGCCTTGATCAGTTTGTTTTATCAAACCAAAGAAATATTTGTAAGAGCTGATTTACAGTGAGCCTTGGCTTAGAAAAGGCAACCTGCCTGAACCATTTGCCTATACGCTGTCCTCTCCTCCCCTCCTTCCGGTCTTCAGAAACACAGTCTCACTAGGTAGTCCAGGCTGACTCTGACCTCTCAGTCCTTTTATGTAGTCCGATGCCAGGACTTGGGTTCCAGGTACATACCACCATACCCAGCCCTCCCAAACCCTACCACACGTTTTTCTCTGGGACACCAGTTTCTTTTCTCCTGTGGTAGCAATCCACCTCACAACTCTAGTAAACACTGTACCACTAAGCTTGGCTTCTGGCTCCTTTCTCTCCTTTAGAAAGGTCGTCAACATCATTTATTTTTAAGATTTGTTTGTTTTTATTTTATGTGAATGAGTGTTTTGCCTGGTGTCTATGAAGGCCAGAAAAGGGTGTCAGGTCCCCTGGAACTAGAGTTATAGATGGTTGTTAAGCCACCATGCAGGTGCTGGGAATGAAACCTGGGTCTTCTGTAAAAGCAGCCTGTACTGTTAACTTCTGAGCCATCTCTCCAACCCAAACAAGCAACATTTTTGAAAGACAATAAACCATTGCATTATGCATTGCAAGAAAAAGGTAAATCTAAAGAGAGAAAAATAAATCACCTTTCTGTGTAAAGTAATTGTTTCCTTTTTAAGATTTCATTAATTCTATGTGTATGACAATTTGCCCTCATGTGCGTCATTCGAATGTAGGGCCTACAGAAGCCAGGGAAGACATTGGATCTGCCAGAACTGGAGTTACAGACTACCATGTGTGAGCTGGGAATTGAAACCCTCTCTTGAGAAGTAAGAGTAGCCAGTATTCTTAACCACTGGGCCATCTTGTCAGCCCCATTTGCTTTTTTTTTTTAAATCAATGAATATCACATTGAAAGTGCATGAGTATCTACGAATTCAAATACTCTTACTCCTTTGTTTTTGTTTTTAAAGCTTTTAGAGCTGGGGTCTCATGTAGCCCAGGTTGGCCCTAAGTTCCTATATATGGAGAAAGTCCCGATCCTCCTGACTGCCTCCCCAGAGCATGGATTATGGGAGTGTCCCACCATGCTCAGCTTTATTTTATTTTGCAAGTGGCATAATAGGAGAGCAACTGAAGCACCTGTTCCAAGCTGCTACTCAACAGCCCTCCACAAAGACAACCTGTAGCATTCAGATCCTGTAACTGTGCACACAGGGCTGAGGGCTTTGGCATTTTCAAAACTCACAGTTTCAAAAACCTACAATGTCTGAGTTCTGTAGAAAAATTTACTTATACCTACTTCTCTAATGTATAGATATCTGGGTGATGAAGTAGGGAATTGGTGTGCTGATCACTCAAATTCACCTATATAAAATCTTGACCCTCTGTTTCAACCATGAATCAGACACTAAGCTTCTGCATTACATCTGTGGTTGTCTGAAAAAATTGTTGGTTCAAATTTCCATTTACTCGGACAGCATGCTAGCAAACCAATCCATTTCTATTGCCTTCTGGGCAAAATGCCTGGGCTTTGTAAATGTAAAAAGGAACTCCTTATTGAAAAGGAAAAATATACCCAAGGAAAAGAAATTTCATTCCTGATGCTCTTTTCTGGATTCCTACCTTCCTGGAGTTTAAAAACAAGTACATTCCCCCACAACAATAATGTCTAGCCTGTGGTTAATTGCAGGACCTTTTCATTTAAACTTCCATATTGTGACATCATCTTAGACCTGTCACCTTGGGACCTCGCTCACATATTCTGTTTTGCTACCATTTAGATTTAATGATTATTGACACAAATGATATCCACTAAACACCAGAAATGTTTATAATTATTTTTGATTATATGTTAATCCCCATAGGACAGCCTCTGCAATCCTACACCATAACCAGAAGGGAAGTAAATACTGTTATTTTTTTTAAGCACTTATATCGGTTAAATTCATTAAAAGTTCAGCCTGGATTCCTAGTTAGACCCTCTTCTTGAGACCACGGTTGACTTTGAAAACTATCACCAGGTGTGGAAACAGCAACTCCAGGGAAATGTCAAGTTTTGACCATTTTTAGAGACAACCCTTCCTACAACCTAACTGCTGAGGTCATCAAAGAAACCACATATAGCCACTTACGCCCCCAAGACAACATAAACGCGCAAGTCCATTTAAATAGAGAGTTGCTATTTGATTGGTCATTGGTTCCGGTTTCTTGTCCTTGCCAAAACGCAATTCACCTAACGGGGCAAATGACAAGGTGGTTAGTTAGCATCGTTAGCCTCATTAGGAGCAAGTACTCTTCCAGCTCACCCAGAGGTGCCACCAGGCGTAGTGACTAACCTGGCCAAGAGGTCTTGTGATGTTTGGAAACCCACCCCCTTGACCTAGGCGGGGCACCATCCCTGAGTCACCGCGGGTGCCCCCGGCCGGCACAGATCGCATTTGGGAAGGGATTTCCGAAACCTGAGGAGGTGCGGAGGTGGCTTATCCCTTCTAGGGCCCCACCCCTGAAAGTTGCTGGGAGCGGCACCCAGAGAACTTTCCCAGATTGATCCTCGCCCGCGTTCGGGGAGGTCTGCCCCGCTCTGCGCTCAGCTTGCGGCCCGAAGCCACCTCGCGCAGCCTGCCAAGCCCCTCCTTCGCTGCATCTTCTAGGGCCGCAGAGGGGAGGGTCGGCTGAAATCACCTCCTGAAGAAGTCGCACCGGTTTTTCTAGCTCGGCTGGACGCCGGGAAGAGACACGACCGCGGGAGTCGCGGGAGTCGCGGGCCCCGGGTGAGTCACGGCTGGGAGCAGAAGAGGGCAGGCGAGAGTGCGAGAATGAATGATGTCAGGAGCGCGCAGGGCGCGGGCAAGGGAGGGAGGGCGCGGGCTGGCGAGGGAGGGCGGGCCCGCGGTAAACAGAGCTGCGCGCTGCCCCGGGCTCCGCCGACCGGCCGGAGACCCCGCCCTCGGCGCCGCTGGAGCCGCCGGGAGCCCGGTTCTCTGCAGCGTCCGGACTGCAGTCTGGGGCGGAGCGGCTTCCTTTGCGGGTGAGACCCGCGCAAAGTTTGCAGCTCTCCGGCCCGGTCCCCCGGGTTCTCTGCGCCCAGCGAGCGCCCCCGGCGTGCGAGCACCGGCTGCGAGCGGTGAGCGCCGGGCCGGGAGGAGGATGGGCTGCGGGCTGCGCGTCCTGCGGAGCGCGCGGGGGACTTGGCTCCAGCGGGGACGTGGCTCTAGCTGCCAACGCCTCCCCCAGGCCGCCCCGCCCCGGGCATCCTTCCTCAGTTTTCATCTGCTTTGGGGGTCATCAGCTGGTGGCTGTCTCTCCTCCCAGCCTGCTGCTCATTCATTTGTAACCCATTTTCGGGTACGTGGTGGTGGCATTGAAATGGCACAGGTTAAACCGTTGATTGTGCAGTGCCACTCGGGAGGTCAGGGTTGAAGTTCAGGTGGCAAGGAGAGACTGTCACTTGCTGAAGATCTGTGCACAAGACCAGTTCCAGGTTGTCCAAGGGGACCTTCCTGCCTTTGGAGTTCTGACCCGCGCCCCTTAACGAAGGGGAACTGGGTTTGTTAGCACAGAGATGGGAGTGGACCCTAACCCTAACCCCGTCACAATCTGTGGGTCCGGTGATCGTTCTGTCTCAAAAAGCAAATACTTCAAATGTTATTTTTGTCATCTTTTATTAATCCGCCGTTCCTCTATTTCAAGACTTGCTTATTGTAAAATGGCCTTAAAACAATTTTGACGTGTGATTGAATTTCTGGAGAGGTTCAGCTCTTTTTGTCAGTGGGTACGCGTGGACTTTGAATCATACTTTAACTGTTCCGTTCTTTGGTTTCATTCCTAGCTTCAGCTACTAGCCCGGAACGTTCGGTTATATTTACCATCCGGAATCCATAAGTGAGATTAGGATTACTTCAAACCATAATGAGTATTAAATAAGGATTAATGAGGTTAGTAATTGAGGCACAAAAGTCTAAACTCCCAAACTCCACTACTGTAACTGTTGACCTGTAAATACGACAAGTTCCAAGCTGGCTTAGGTAAACACCAGTTTCCCTCTGAGGAACCTGTCCGGCCCAGGTTAGCATGTGAAAAACTGCCTACACCCTAGGAGTAGGAAGAAGGCTTTCAGGAAGTCCAGTGTTTCAGGGTGGATACCTAAGGAGGTTTTTGTCCCCTCCCTTTGTTGTGAGAGGTTAGTGTTCTGGAGAGGTCAAAGAGGCCGGCCGACAGAGAAAGAGAAGCCTGGATTTTGCAGGAAGAAAGAAGGTATTTGCAGAGAACTTTCTAGCATTTCTTTCTATGTTAATAAGAAACAAGCAAAATTAGTTTTTCGTTTCTTTTGTTTTGTTTTGTCTTGTTTTTAGCCCGTTTCCTTGGTCCACTGATGGTCTTATAGCTCCAGCTAACAAGTTTTTTTTTTTTTTTTTTTTTTTTTAAGCGAGTTAATATTTAATTTGCTGTTGTTAGTTTCATTTTTAGATCAAGGTGGTTGACCTATGAACCATGCAGAGAAACTCAGGAACACCTGTAAGTAGGCTGTTTCACCCTGTTCTGAGTTTCTTTTTCTCAGAGCTTGGTAAAAAGCCCTAGGAGTATCCAGAAGAATCTGAAACATTGGCTCTTACATCTACAGCATGGGTGTGGGGAGGGGGTGGAGGCCATGGGGGTACAGGAGACCCAGGGTCACTGCCAGGCCCTGCCTTAGCTGTGCTACGGAGTTACAGGCTCGGATGTTGTGGTCTTTAAATACAATATACAGAAATCAGCTTACATTTGTTAAAATTGACAAGGAAATACAGATTGTGACCTTTTTAACGTTATGATATTTTGAGGGAAAGGGTAAGAGGAGGGAGGGAAAGAGGGAAGGAGAGAGAGAGAGAGAGAGAGAGAGAGAGAGAGAGAGAGAGAGAGAGAATGATGAGCCAATCTTACTGTGTAGGACTGACTACCTGGCTGGTCTTCAACTTGAGATCCTCCTGCCTCAGTCTTTCTAGTGGGGAATTTCAAGTATGCACTACCTTGGCTTCCTTTTTTTTTTTCCTAGAACAATTCCTAGGAATTTTAGACTAAAGAAAGAGTAGCTTTCCTTCATCTTCTGGTGGAACCCAATCCAGAACTACAACTATCAGGTAGTCATTCAACTTAATAAATGAACATTTATTAAGCACCTGTTATATGCCAGCACTGCTATACAACAATGCTGAGATCATGGGGAGATTTTGTTGCTGCCTTGTGACTTACAGTCCAGTAGACTAAAACCTGGGTATTTCGAGATCAAAAAGCAGGAGGGTTAGGAGCTTGGAGAAAGCAAGAAATGACTGAGCAGTGCTGGGCTGCCTTCCTAGTGGCTGTCGGAGAGTTCTTGAGTTGGGCTCCTACATTCTTGTTGAGCACTTTGCTGATACCTTGCTTTACCTACTAAAGTAGTATTGACAAATTAATTTAAATAATGTAAAACAGATTCATTGAAAGGAAATATAAGGGTAAGTTAGCTCAACCAAACCAAGATTTATTTCCTTTTTTTTTTTGGACAGGACTTCTATGTAGCTTTGGAGCCATCCTGGAACTCTGTAGACCAGGCTGGCCTTGAACTCTCATAGATTCTCCTATCTCTGGCTCCTGAGTGCTGGAATTAAAGGAGTAAAGGAGTGTGCCAACACACCTGGCTGATTTATTTCCTTTTAATAAAGAAAGCCCTAAGGTAGAGCTTTAGAGATAGCCATTATGTGTCAATATCCCCACATCCTTATGTCCCTCATATTAGAAGTAATATTAAAAGATATTTAGAAAAATAGTAATAAATCTATCACCCTAAAAATCCCTTACCATTATACCTTCCTGTTTTGTCACATGTGTGCATGGAACAGGTAATGTGTATTGAGATTACTGTGGATGGATGCCAGCTGATTATTATAACTCCTCCCCATCACAGCCTGGTGAGGTGGTGCTCTTTTGTATATGGGTGTTTTGCTTGTGTGAATGTTTGTACATCTTGTTCATGCAGTGCCCAGGGAGGCCTGAAGAGTTACAAATAGTTGTGAGCCTTCATGTAGGAGCTGGGAAGAAAACTTGGGTGCTCTGGGAGAGCAGCCAGTGCTCTTAACTTCTGAGCCATCTCTCCAGTCCCAAAATAGCCATTCTTTAACTTTGTATTGGGGAGAAAGTGATTTGTAGCAGTTACTTAACTTTCCCAAAGTTGCAGAACTGGAAAGCTATGATCTATAAAACTGGGTTTATTTCCTACATATTCAAACTTTCCCCTCAGATTCAATTATGAACATCTCTTACGCCATTAAAAGATTTTCATATAACAAACATCATTTTTAGTTTTCTGAATCAATCTCATATTGTGGGACACCAAGTATGTTTTCAGTGTTCACTGTTTCTAAGGATTTTCTTTCTTTTTATTTTAATTATGTGTATGTATATGGGTCTGTATGGGAATATATCCACAGGTGAGTGATAGTGTCCTCAGAGGCCAAAGTCATCAAATCCCCCTGGAGCTAGCGTTATAGATGGTAGTAGGCCTCCCAAGGAGGGTGCTAGGAATCAATGGGGGGATGCATACCCATTCTTAACTGCTGAACCCACATTTTCACATTTTTTTAAAGCAGCTTTGCATTAAATATTGGTATTTTTAGTTGTTTTGCTTTTTTAAAAGTGAAATCTATTGAACTTAGCTGTTTTATTCAAAAGGCCATTTTCAGAATTAGAAAAACATTCTGTTCGATTGTTTATTTTTTAATCTTTACTGAAGAACAAACCCAGGGGCCTGAAACACGCCAAGCACGAATATTTATCACCAACACATCCCAGAGCCTCTCCTTTTAAATCTCATGTGCATGTTCCTAAGCTTTCAATGTGAGGATCCAACCTAGGTGGAGCTGCCTGCCCAGCAGGGCATTTGTTCTTTACTCTGGGGATTATCTGATGAAAAGAGGACATTCCAGCTTCCTTAAAGTACTGTTTATGTTTTTATTATTAGTCATGAAGCTAACTTTATTTTTTGAGGAAATATAGTAGAGAGGAACCGTGTTAATTTTGCCGGGCAGATCTGAAAAATAACATGTCAGCACCAGTGAAATAACGTTAAATATTTTCAGATATTATGTTTATATTATTATATTTAGTATATTAGGCTTAAAATAAATTGCATCAATTTTGTTTTATTATTTATTTATGTATATATTTGAGACAATGTTTGGTCTCACTCTGTAACTCTGGCTGTTCTAGAACTCACTGTGTAAACCAGGTAATCCTTGAACTCACAGAAATCCACCTGCCTCTTCCTGAGAGAGTGGGGATTAAGTAGATCACGTTTTCAAAAATTTCGTGGGTCATTCTTATGCATGTCTTGTTGATTTAATGGAAATGTAAAAAAAAGGTCACTGTTAAGCATATAGTGCATTTCTTTGTATAAAATTCTTAAGTTTTACAAATGTGTCAAGCCTACGAGTCAAGTTCTCAGTGTTACCTGGGACTGCTATTTTTTACTTCTAATTCCAGTTAATATAAATTAGCGGGTATGGTGGCACACACTCTTAATCCCAACTATGAGTTCAAGGCCAGCCCTGCCTTTATAGTGAATTCCAACTATGACTACATAGTGAAACCCTGTTTCAACAAATTAATTAGTTGAATTATCCGAAGGCTCTTTCAGAAACCTGATTCAGTTCAGTTTAGTAAATACTTTCTACTATGGCTTGTTAGTCAAAGGAAACATCAAAGGAACAATAAATAGAATTAAAATGTAAATAGAATACTGAATGTGTGTGTGGGAGGGGGTTCCCTTTACCTTACCTTTATAGCATTTGCTTATAACAACTTGAAATGTAGCCTTATAACTTTATGTAAGTTGTATTTAAATGTCATATAATTTTTAAGCTAAAACTTTTTGCACATTCTTTAAAGACTTTTTTTACACCCCCCCCCCAGTGTGTGTGTGTCCCAGCCCCCCAGTATGAAAGTGTGCTCCTAGGCCAGAAAATGGTGTCAGATTCCCCTGAAGCTACTCAAATATTTTCCTGCCTTTGCCTCCCGACTGCTAGGATTAAAGGTGTGTGTCTTCATCACTCGATAAGTAGATAAGAATTAAAATTCTTAAGAAAGCTGGAGGAAAAGATAGCCTTGAGATGGGAAACTGGAGAGAGGAGAGATAGTCTTCATCCCTTCTTAGGGTAGTGTCTTGCCCCAGGCCCACTGGAGCCATCTCTTCCTATTGGACCTGGATTCTTCTGTGATCCTTTGGGTCCTGTTCTAGCAGATAAAAGATGGAATCACAGAGATCTCTGTTCCATCCACTCATGTTGAGAAACCACCTTCTGGCAGGTGTGGCTTCACATCACCTTGACATTGTAGGTTGTAAAGGGCTATGTTGTTAGTCGCATCTGACACTGGCAGAAGCTAGGAGACGATGATCTTCACTGAGGAATAAGGAAGAGAGTCAGAGGGAGAAAAGATGGTCTTACGTTCTCGACCAGCTGTGATGCCACAGTTGGCCAGTCCACAAAAAAGAAGTGAGAACCTTCTAAGAAAATGCACATAGGTTAAATGTGGAGTCTTCAAAAAAGAGAATTTTTGGTGTTATAGCCAACACCAAAGAATCGTGTTGTCTATAAGCCTTGCCGCCTGGAAAAAGGTGATGCCGTAGCAAAACAGAGAAGGTTAAATAATAGTAGATACTGATGTACTTCAGATCCCTGAAGTGCTCTTGTCCTCTTCAGATAATCCTGCAAGACAGAAATCTCTGGAAGTGGAGGGAGGAGCTGGGCAATTTAGCAAGACTCAGAACCCAAAGCTGCAGAGACAGTAGGGAAAGGAAGAAGCTGGGATCTGAAGACAGCCCTGCCCTGCCGTGCATGGGCTCCCAGATCTTCTCCCAGCTCTCTGTCATCTCTTCAGTAGCGTCAGAGATATGTTGGGTTTAGGGGCCCTTATTCTGACGTAGGACTGTTATCTATAACCTCCAAGAATGGTTCTCTGCTCTCAGTTGTGCCCAAAGTGAGCCCTTCTAGGCTTTGCCTGGAAGACAGGAGTGTATTTCTTTGTAGCCCTGCTTGCTGGGTAGCTTTAAAGAACTCACTCCACTTCCTGGCTGTAAAATGGAAATGAAATAGTATTTATGTCAGAGAGGAGTTGTGTGAATTATGTGACCCAGTGTGTGGAAACCATTTGAGGAATGCTTGCTTGCTCTTCCTTTTTTAAAAAAAACAAAAACAAAAAACAAAAATCAAAACATGGAAGCTACATTTTTTACTTTAAACAGAAGTGTAAAGCCTATTACCTCAAAAGCTGAATGTCTCTCTCCAGGATAGCTCCTTTCTCCTGGGACATAGCTTGTCTGAGCTGATGGGGTCTAATCCCAACTCCCCACTTTCCCCCTGGATTGTTAAAATACAGTGAATGACAGGAGTGGTTGAATGAAAGAGCTTCCCTGGATGCTGGACCAGCTATTGGAGTGCAGGCACAATATGTTTGCCCTCCCCTGCTGGTACACAGATGTGGGGAGAGTCTATCACAGCTGGTGCTGCCCCTCTCAGAGCATAGTCTTCTGGGAAATACTGTACCATGGGCACCACTGTTCCTGAAACTGCAAGGCCATTAAGGATCACAAACCCTACTGTCTTCACAGATGCTGGGCGTCTTTTCTTTTAGGAGGCCTGAGACAGCTGTTCAACACTGTCTTCTGTGTTTCATTGACTCAGCAGGTTCTTTAACTGTCCTAATGGATTGCCCCTGTTCTGGCCAGCTTAACTGCAACACAGGATGTTGTTGTGGCTAAATTAGTGCATGGGCCACCTTTGGGAAAATGCCATGTGATATATTTACACGTATGTAAAATATATTCCCTAAGGTGCTTTAGTTAAGGCTGAGAACTTATGGAACAGAGGTTGGCAAGCTATAAGCAACAATCAGGAACATTTAAAATTTAACAAAGATGTAAAGTTCTTACTCTACGTCCCAGAATTTGTTCTCAGTCCTTAGAACTGTTATTCATTGACTCCTAAAACAAGTCAGTATGATTATATTCATTTTTTATCACTTCATTTCACACATGTGTGCATGGTGTGTGTGTGTGTGTTGCATTGAGGATCATAATAGTGGTTGTAGACCTGTTAGGCCAACGCTGTATCACTGAACTATCCCCAACCCTTAAGGATCCCTTTGATTTGAGAAACAAGATACTTTCCATGTTTTGCTAGTGTGCCTTAGAATTATTATTATTATTTTTTTTTTGGTGGTGCTGAGGTGAACTCAGAGTATCAGCACATGCCAATCAAGCCCTTCTTGCACTGAGTAGTATCCTTAGCTCCAGAATTAGGATTCAGAGGTAGCAGTTGGACTATGGAGCCTAACCACTGGTAGAATGTAGAATCTCACTGTTTTTGTACCCCCCTCTGTGTCCTTGGATGTAGAAATAATTGAAAGAAAAATCATACCTGTCCCAACATGCTACGTCCCCACTCTTGACAGTCTAGCCTATAAACAGTCAGGGCTACCACATGCATTTGGAACACTTGGAGTCTTAATTTTCAGTGTGGTATTGTAGAGGGTTTGATTGGCTTTCTGAGTACAGGAAAAACAAGGGCATTTTTCCATTCCCATCAGCATATAAATTGAGCAAAAAGAACAGTCTCTGCCCCTCTATTTGACACAATCTTACTGATTAAAATTTTTTATGTTTATGGCTATTTTATCTGCCTGAGTATCTGTATACCATGTGTATTCAATGCCCCATAGAGGCCAGAAGAGAGTGTTGGCTTTCCTGGAACTATAGTTACAGATAGTTAGGGCTGCCATGTGGGTGCTGGGAATTGAACACAGGTCTTCAGCAAAAATAAGAAGTGCTCTTAACTGTTGAGCCATCTTTCCAGCCCCCAGATTGCTGCTTGACTCCTCATTCAGCCTCCAGACAGAGCCACAGCAGTTTATACCATGGGGGCTGAAGTAGGCTCAGAGGAAGAGTATTTCCTGAGCACACATGGCATTTATTAATTTTCAGTACTACAAAAATACTTAAGTAAAACAACTAAGTGATATTATCTTGGGAATTGTTCTGGTTTAAGAAATAAAATTGCTGGATATGGTGCAGTAGGCCCACACTGAGGGGAGACTGGGTCAGGTGGATGTCTATGACTTTGAGGCCACTATGGACCACATAGTGAGTTTCAGGCCAACTTGAGCTACAGAGTTCTCAAAAAAGACGAAAAAAGTTGGTGGGGATAGCATAGGACTCTGATAATTTTTAAGACAGAGCTGTAAAGTAAGTTTTGCTAAGAGTAAAGAGACTGGATAATATGAATTATTTAAAAAATGCAAACTTGAAAACCACAAAGATAGATCTTCCTATATTCTCAGTTCTTTTTTATGTATGCACATTCCATGGGGGTGTGGAACCAGAGGTCTGTGTTGGTGCCTTCAATCACTATTCAGTCTGTTTTCTGAGACAGGGTTTCTCACTGAACCTGGAGCTCACTGATTTGGCTAGGTTCTCCAACTTGCCAGTCCCAGAATCTTACTGTCTTTCCTTCTTTTCTGGTATTGGGATCACAGGTGCATGCTGCTGGGCCAGGCTTTCTCATGGGGATACTTGGGGGGGGGGGTCTTCCCTGCAAGCTGCTACATTTTCAAGTCTATCAAATACATTCTCATTATATTCAGAGTCACTGATAGTTTAGGTTATGTGTGTGCGTGTGCATAAAAGATGAGATGATTTGGGGAACACTTCATATAGAGGAACGTTGAGTTGTATGTGTGGCTATTGTGATTGGCTCACAGTTTATTTCCATTGTTTCATCCTGGGTTCTTGTGTTACACCTAGGGGGCAATCACTAGCCTGGTCTAGGGTCTGACTTACTGCAAGCCTGGACATAACTGATTACAGACAGCACTTCATCCAGAAGAAATAATAAAATTCAATTTAATAAGAGACGCCCAGCTAGGCATGGTGGTGTAGGCCTTTAATTCCAATACATGGGAGGCAGGTGAATGACTCTGAGTTTGAAACTACCCTAGTCTACATAGTGAGTTCCCAGGCAAGCCAGGACTGCATAAATGAGACAGTGTGACAGTATCATTCTTCTAATTTATCAGTGACAATTGGGAGGCAGAACATACCCATCCAGTGCCTAGATCAAATTAAGAAGCTATTAGAGTTTCTTCGAGGTCTAAAGATAGCCCCACTCTACTCTGGTGAGTACTGACTGTTTCCCAAAAGTCCTGGTGTTAAGACCTGGTTCCTATAGAGGTGACCCCAGGTGGAAGCACCCAGTGGAAATTTCACTAGGTGAGAAGCCCTGGAGTTACTGTCAGCACGATCTGGAGGAGATGGTAAAGACAGGAGCCTCATCCCCTCCCTCCTTTGATTCTTGGCTATAAAATGTGTGGCTGGTTCTGTATCCTCTACCCCAGAGCACCTCAGCACCAGCCCACAGCAACAGGTCCTCACAGAGTGAGACTTCTGAAACAGGGAGCTGAAATAAACCTTCATTTCTTTATAAATTGATTATACCATGCATTTCATTATAGCAAAGGACACCTAACCCCTGGATGAAGCAAACTATTAACGAAGTCCTGCTTAGATTCCCACGGGGCTCTAAACCCTTAACCAGGGCAAGATGTCTCTCGATTAAGCAGAACAAGGCTGAGAAAAATCTGCAAAAGTGTTTTTAAAGAACAAACTGAAACATTCCTCTATATGCAGGTGTGCCCAGCCCAGCATGCCCAGCTTTAGGCATTTTCCCCCATTCCAGGATGCAGCAGGGGACATATGTCAAGATTTCTCCTTGAGTGCTCTATGTATGTGTGTGTGTGTGTGTGTGTGTGTGTGTGTGTGTGTGTGTGTGTGTTTTGAGAAGCGAGGTTCTCAGAGGGACTAACAAGGCGATAAACGAATGAAGCTGATAAGAAAATGCACTTAGGGGACTGGAGAGATGGTTCAGAGATTAAGAGCACTGGCTGCTCTTACAGAGGTCAGGAGTTCATTTCCCATCAACCACATGATGGTTCACAGCCATCTATAATGAAATTTGAAAAAAAAATATTTTAAGAAAATGCAGTTAGATTTGGGATGGTTCTCTGAAGGAAGTAGAGGGCAATGAAGAGGCCTACTCCTGCAACAGGACTGGTTTTGTCAGAAGAGGTCAGGATTTCACGGCTCAGCAGAGGTCACCATGCATACCACCCTGTGGAATAGGGCAGGAGATACAAGGATTAGGGGACCAGCTGGAGTGTGTGAGGAGTCGGGGGATGGGAGGCAGCTGGCCTTCTGGTGGATAGGTCTTGCATTTTTCCTAAGAAGTAAGATTATTATTATTCCAGATGCCACAAGAAAGCAACATGAAGTACGTAAGGGGAAGGAAATGATTGACTTATGTTTGTGGCAGAGCCTTCCATCTGCTGGCAGAGGGTGGCAAGAGCTGCATTATAAAGCAATAGGAACATGGTCTGGAGAAGTGATGTGGAGTAGAATAGGGGATAGTATGGAGGATGAGAAATGGCAGGTGAGTTTATAAGTTGTGGGTGGGACATTTAGACATGAACTAGTTAGTAGGTGATCCTTCGTGGGTGGGGGCTGGGGTAATGGCTGGCTTTACTATTTAGTAATTGGCTGGGTTTAGTTGACCATTAGTGAAGATTGATGCCAGCTGTGATTGAGATTTACTTTTAGAGCCCAGATTAGGGTCAAGGTTGTCAAGATTCACTTGTAAACTGCTGACGCATAGCAAAGTGAATAGGTCAAGGTGGCCAACGCATAGAGTCATCAGCAAGGCAAGGGGCAGACCAAAAGATTGGCTTTTTTTGTTGTTGTTTAGTTTTTTTTTAAGACAGAGTTTCTTTGTGTAGTTTTGGCTGTCCTGAAACTTATGAGGTAGACCAGGCTGGTCTCAAATGCACAGAGATCCATCTGCCTTTGCTTCCAAAATGCTGAGATTAAATGCATGTGCCACCATGCTAGACTTGAATTTCATCTTTCCAATGCTACACTTGAGAATCCATGTTCACTGTAGACACACACGATTGTCCTTTCCCAGAACCACCCCCATCTCAATTTGCATGTTTTAATTTTTATTAAAATCTGTAACTTAATAAAGTCCAATTTTCCTTTATAAAAGAGAGGACCTCTGGAACATTGTTTTCACTAAAGTGTTGTTGTGATCATTCTAAGGGTTGAACACATGCTTCAGTGATTATAGCTGTGTTTACATCCTAAGACCCATCCAATCATTTCTATGTGAAGTTTGAGGAAGAAATTCTTTGAAAAGTCATTTGTCCTCAAAAATATTTTAATTTAAGAGTACCTATAAAGGGAACCCAGCCCAAGCATTTTAATACATCCAAGATTTAGCACATGGGGTGTGCCTGCCTAAATCATACAAGCTCTTCATGGGCAACATCATTTCTCAACACTGTAGAAGCAGAAGTGGAAGGAAGTGTGGTGTCAGCTTAGGTTGCCATAGACACATGTGTCAACAGAAGCTGTTAGCCCAGAGTGTCATGGCAACATGAGATTGGAGGTGGAGCCCTGTGGCCAGTCCTCAGCTCAGCCTCAATTTGAGGTTGACTTGTGCCTGAGAAGGCTCCATGGTCCTGTCCTTATGGGCTAGAATTGAATAGTAAATTCACTGTGCTGTGAATGCTGCTTTATGAAGAGCATTGAGGGTAGCCATTTATATTCCATGTATAATTTGTTGTTTTGAATGTGGTTCCTAGAAGCCACAAGAAAGGTCTATCAAGATGAATTATTTGTCTTTCAAATTATAGTTTAGGGCTTGTATGGAAATTTGAAAACTGCTGAGAAATAGCTTTGGGTACATGGCTGTTATTTCTGTAGATATGTTTCTGTCTGATGGTCAAGTACAAGGCGCGCAGACTATCTGTTTAGAAGGAATACAGATTGTTCATTTTTAAGAAGTAACGAAAATACTTGAGTTTGTATCATCGTAGGAATGGGGACGTGTAACCAAAGTAGTTATGCATAAAGAAGTGCTTTAAAAATGTGAGTGCCCATTCTTGGTAAGACACAGTTCCTCAATACTGAAAGAAGCAAAAGCAGTTTGTCATTTGAAATAGCTCATGTTTAAATGGAATCTGGCTGTCTCAGATGAAGTACTCATTCTTATTTGGGCTGCTGATTAATATAGTCATTGGTCTGCTTTGTTACCTCAGTTCTCAGGATCGGAGTTTAAGCCCTTGGACCCCGACCTGGGCTCTGCTACCCATTCTCCCTCAGTATGCCAGGTAGACATAATAGTGAAGACGGTGAGGGGGTGTGTGTGGGTGTCCTATGTTGCTACCTTGCAGAGAAGGACAAATCAAAAGTCCCAGTGGAGAGAACTCCTCCCCCAGATTCCTTGCTCGGGGTCTTTTTTTGAGGCTTAGATTGAGCTAGAAAACAGGGAACATTCACAACTACACAGTCCAGCTGCAGCCCCACCCCATCACTCTTGCCCCAGAGTCAGACTTTCCTTTAAAGTCCCCAAGACTAGAGTGCTCAGAATTGTATATATAATCTCTTTCCAGGAGGTAGGTTCCTGTTCTAGCTGGCATCAGTTTTCAGCCTTTTCTTTCTCTCAGCTTGAGATTCCCTAGGAAATTCCAGTTTTTCAGAGACCATTGTTTTAACAGCCATTGGGAGGGACACAGTGTCTCTTGAACGTCCTTACCCCTGCCAGGATCATTATAAACTGATGGAGTCGGGTATCTTTAAGGATGAATGGCAGGTCATCAGCCTTGGTGGCAGTGACCTTTACCCACTGAGCCACATCACCAGCTTTACACACGTCATTACTAGAGGCTGTGAATATAACCCAGCAACAGAGCACTTGTCTCATGTGCACAAGACCCTGGGTTCAAATATCTGGTACCCCACACACAAACACATACAAGAAACCTAAAATAAGCAAACAGAAACACACTGTTCTTTCCACATAGTCTAAGTTGCTTAAGATGCTGTTTTGGAAGCAAAACAAATCTTCAGAGGGTTGGTTTCAACCAGTCAATGTTTTGGAGGCCTCTTACCTACCTGTTCATTGATCTCACCCCTTATTTTCTTTACTGATTGAAGCCAGCAGGACTAAGACAGGCCCTGCCACTGGGACCCACTGGGACCCAAAGCATCCCCTGCATTAGGTTTATGTTAACTATGAAAACCTGTAGAAGGCAGCATTGATGATATGGGCTCCAAGTTGTCAAATCACAAGATGTAACTCTGCCTTGACCACAGATGTGACTTTATTAATGTTGGACTATATTTAGAATGTGTGTTTAGAAGCCGTGAGTGCTTTGGTTTATAAGGAAAATTTGCATCTGGTAGTGTTTGATTAAATTGTCCTTTTCCAAAGATGTAACTGGGGGCTGTTTTCCTTACTATTAGAGTATTGCTTTTCAGCTTTAGCAGTATTTATAATGTTTTGGTTTTATAAAAAAATACAATCATAAGTATTGCTGGGTAAATTCTGAATACATTAAACACATTTATAGACATTGATTTTAAGAGTAGTATTGTTTCTTCTCCAGTTGCCATGACAAATTGCCTACCAAATACAACTTAAAGTAGGAAAAAGGAAGGGAGGGAGGGAGAAAGAAGTGAGGGGGGAGGGAGAGAGAGGGAGGAAGGGAGGGAGGAAAGAAGGGAGGGATGGAGAGACAGAGGAAGGAAGGTTGGTTTTATTTAGACTCATGATTTTTAGTAGTAGCTGGCCACATTGTAGCCACAGTCAGAAGGCATCTAGAGCTGAACTCTAATGCCAAGGAGTTCTGTTGGTTTGTCCAATATGACAAGTGTATTTAGCTTTGTAAGAATTTGCCCAAAATGTCACCTAATGAGAATATATGGTTTTGTATTTTCAGCATCAATGTGTGAGAGAGCTGGGAGCTTCTCATCCCCCCAGAGTGTGATGATGTTGCTTTTCGACTTTAGCTGGTGACTGTAACGGTTTTGCTGTTTTAAATGTCAGCCCCCGTTGGTTGTTATATGTATGTTGTATACCGTATTGTTATGTTATATACAGTATATATACTCATAACATTGAGTATGTTATATACAGTATTGAGCATCATTTACATCAGTTGTGTGTAATGCCTGTGTATGTGTTCTCTGATGAAATATCTGTCCAATGTTGTTTGGCAGTTGGTTTTGGTTCTTTAGACATAGCCTTGCTCCACAGCCCAGGCTGAGCTCAGACTTGCCTGCATCCTTGAGTTTCAGCCTCCTGCATGCTGAGATAACAGGTTTGCACCACCACACCCAGCATCGGTCAGATCTTCTGTACTTTTTAACTGGGCTCTTTTTTTTTTTTTTTTCTTAAATTGTAAGAATTCTGTGAGTATTTTTATTTTTCTTAGACTTATTTTTATTTTATAAAATAAATGTTTTATAACATGTGAATGTTTTCGGCATATGTACCATGTGTGTGCTTGGTGCCAGAGGAGGTCAGAAGGCATTGGATTTCTCAATACTAGAGTTACTGATGATTGTAAGCCACCACGTGGATACTGAGAATCAAACATGGATCCTCTGCAGTAGCAACAAATGCTCTTAACCATTGCACTATCTTTCCAGCTGCCGTATTGGCGGTTTAAACCCTCTGTTAGTCTTCTGAAATGAGAAAAGATTCCCCTTGTTTGTGAACTGTGCTAATCCTCTGTTGTTTTGCAGGCAGACATTAATTAAACCCAGCTTACCCATGATTTTTTTCTTCTTTTTTGTTCATGCTTTTGATGTTGTATCTAAAATCTAAAGTGCATCCTGTTGCCAAATACATGGTCATATAAATAAATATTCTCCCGACATTTTCTGTGTCAGCTTCTGCAGTGTGATACCCAATTACTGAAGCAGTTTGTTAGAGGCTCTGCAGTATGAGAAACAAGGCTTTCTTTTTTTTTTTTTTAATTATGAATAAAGTCTCATTTTTTAACCATGTATTGACTTGTTCTAACTCCCTTCCCCCTCCTGCTCCTCCCAGTCACTCTCTCTTCTCCCCATCTCCTTATCTCCTCCCCAGCAAGGGCAGGAGGTCCCATGGTCACAAGATGGCTTGGTTCAGTATCCACTCCAGGCAGATGTGCTTTCCTCACCCCAACATCAAGACTGGGTCAGGTGTTCCTCTGGAGGTAATGGGCTCCAAGGTGCCGGTCCAAGGAGTTTCAGATCCCAAGCTGTTCAGTGGTTGTAGTTTGCAGCTTGTACATGCTTTGCTTTTTGTTAAAAGTCTACTAATGAGTGAGTACATCCCCTGCTTATCTTTCTGGGTTTGTGATACCTCGCTCAGGAGGATATCCTCCAAACCCATCCATTTGCCTGCGAATTTTTGGATATCACATTTTCTTACTGGTGAGTAGTACTCCATTGTGTAGATGTACCACAGTGTGTTAATCCATTCTTCAGTTGAGGGGCATCTAGGTTGTTTTCAGGTTCTTTCTATTACGAATAATGCTACTATGAACATAGTTGAGCTAATGCCTTTGGAGTGTGAATGTGCGTCTTTAGGGTATATGCCCAGTAGTGGTATTGCTGGATCCTTGGGGAGGTTGATTCCCAGTTTTCTGAGAAACTCACATACTGCATTCCAGAGTGGCCGAACAAGCTTACACTCCCACCAACAATGGAGGAGTGTTCCCCTTGCTCCTCTCTGATGGCTAAAGATGTCCAGCACTTTTTCAAGTGCCTTTCAGCCATTTGTAATTCTTCTGCTGAGAAGTCCCTTTTTAGATCTGAACCTCATTTTTTGATTGGGTTATTCATGGTTTTGGGCTCTAGTTTCTTGAGTTCTCTATATATTTTAGAGATCTTTTCCCATTCTGTAGGCTGTCGTTTTGTCTTATGGATTGTGTCCTTGGCTGTAAAGAAGCTTCTCAGTTTCAGGAGGTCCCACTTATTGATTGTTGTTCTTAGTGTCTGTGCTACTGGTGTCATATTTAGGAAGTGGTCACCTGTGCTAATGCATTGGAGGGTATTTCCCACTTCCTTTTCTATCAAGTTCAGAGTGGCTGGGTTTATGTTGAGGTCTTTGATTCACTTGGATTTGAGTTTTGTGCAGGGTGACAGGCTCGGATCTATTTGCATTTTTCTACACACTACCAACCAGCTATGCCAACGCCATTTGTTAAAGATACTATCTTTTTTTCCATTGAATATTTTTGGCCTCTTTGTCAAACATCAGGTGTTCATAGGTTTTTGGGTTAATGTGAGGATCTTCAATTCGATTCCATTGATCCACAAATCTGTTTTTATGCCAGTACCAGGCTGTTTTTATTACTGTAGCTCTATAGTATAACCTGAAGGCAGGGATAGTGATGCCTCCTGAGGTTCTTTTTTTGAGCAACATTGTTTTGGCAATCCTGGCTTTCCTGCTATTCCAAATAAAACTGAGTATTGTTCTTTCAAGGTCTGTAAAAAATTGTGTTAGTATTTTGATGGGAAGTGCATTGAATCGGTAGATTGCTTTTGGTAGAATTACCATTTTTACTTTGTTGATCCTACCAATCCAGGAACATGGGAGATCTTTCCATTTTCTGATATCCTCTTCAATTTTTTTTATTTATTTATTTGCCTTGGTGTTTCCCTGCAACTGGAACTACAGAGCTGCCATGTGGGTGCTGAGAATTGAACCCTAGTCCTCTGGAAGAGCAGTCAGTGCTCTTTACCGCTGAGCCATCTCTCCAGCCCCCCTCTTCAATTTCTTTCTTCAGTGATTTAAAGTTTTTGTCAAATAGATTTGTTACTTCTTTGGTTATAGTTACACCAAGGTATTTAATGCTATTTGCAGCTATTATAAAGGGTGATGTTTCCCTTATTTCTTTTTCAGCTCTTTTATCTTTAGTGTATAGGAGGGATACTGATTTCTTTGAGTTAATCTTGTATCCTGCTGCATTGCTGAAGGTGTTTATCAGCTGTAGAAGTTCTCTGGTAGAATTTTGTGGATCACTTATGTATACAATCATATCATTTGCAAATAGAGATAGTTTCATTTCTTTTCCAATTTGTATCCCCTTAATCTCCTTTCGTTCTCTTATTGCTTTAGCTAAAACTTCGAGAACTATATTGAATAGATAAGGGGAGAGAGGACAGCCTTGTCTAGTTCCTGATTTTAGTGGGATTGCTTTGAGTATTTCTCCATTTACTTTGATGTTGGCCATAGGCTTCTGGTAAATCACCTTTATTATATTTAGATATTTTCCCTGTATTCCTGATTCCTCCAGGACTTTTATCATAAAGGGGTGTTGGATTTTGTCAAAGGTTTTTTCAGCATCTAAGGATATGATTTTTTTTCCTTTAGTTTGTTTATATGATGGGTGACATTTATGGTTTTTTGTATGTTGAACTATCCCTGCATTTCTGGGATGAGGCCTACTTGATCGTGGTGGATGATATTTTTTATATGTAGCTATATATGATTTTCCAGAATTTTGTTAAGGATTTTTGCATCAATATTCATGAGGGAAATTGGTCTGTAATTCTCTTTCTTTGATGTGTCTTTGAGTGGCTTGGGTATTAGGGTAATTGTGACCTCATAAAGAGAGTTTGGCAATATTCCTTCAGTTTCTACTGTGTGAAACAATTTGAGGATTATTGGTAGATCTTCTTTGAATGTCTGGTAGAATTCTGCACTGAAAACATCTGGACCTTGGCTTTTTTTTACTTGGGAGGCTTTTAATGATAGCTTCAATTTCCTTTAGGGTTATAGGTCTGTTTAGATATTTAATCTGATCTTGATTTAATTTTGGTAAATGGTACCATTCCAAAAAAGCTGTCCATTTCTTCTAGGTTTTCCATTTTTGTGGAATATAGATTTTCAAAGTATGACCTGATAATTCTCTGGATTTCCTGGGGGTCTGTTGTTATACCCCCCTTTTCATTTCTGATTTTGTTGATTTGAGGATATTCTCTCTCTCTGCTTTTTGGTTTGGATAAGAGTTTATCTATCTTGTTAACTTTCTCAAAGAACCAACTCTTTGATTCATTGATTCTTTGTATTGTTCTTTTGAAACATGTCTTTCAAGACAGACTAATTGTCAGGGGGAATGCTTCATATCTGCAGATTTTCTTGAGTTTCCTCGACAGATGTTTCTAGACTGCAGGGCTCTGTTTTCATGGGCACAATGAACTCTTGTCACTCTAATGTAGCCAAGAAGCAGGTCTGCCCAGAACTTTGTTGCTATGCGAGTTCCATAGTCCTGCTGCTTCTATTACAGCAGCCATAGTGGCCACTGGGCCCTTGAAATATGGCCACTGGGATGAAAGATATGAATTAAGTTTCAGTTCATTTAAACTTACACCGTTTTGCATAGCTTAAGGCTATTGCAGTAAACAGCACAGCAGTAGAAAGTTAGAACCAGTTAGAAAGACTTCTGATCAACCTGCTCACCTGTCTCCTTCAGTACATCCTTGGTGAGCCTCTCTTAGGAGGTTAAGCAGGATCCTACGTACTGGGGAAATAAGAGTGAAATATGTGACAAGCTTAGATTCTCTGGCTTTCTGAAGGTGACAGAACAGTCTCAGAATCCAGGTCTTCTGGTGGTAATGAAATGTTCTTTGCCCAGACTGTTTTCCTTAGGAAGCTCCTATACCATCTCTCAGCATTTACTAGAAGATAGCTCACTAATCAGTATGTTATTGCACATCACTAAAGTGTACTGCCTATGTCAAGACTTGGAGGCCAAAGGCAGAGGGTTTGCATGTGTGAAGCCTCTCCATTCAGTCCTTAGCAGCACCACAGAAAGGAAGATGGGGAGGGGGTGTAGGAACAAATAGTCTTCCTTTGCTGAAGAGAGGACACATGCGCACACTCCTTTGCTCATTTGGAACTGTCTACAAACTTCAATCAAAGATAAAAAAAGGATCTTCTTTTACTTTGTCCTATGGCAAGTGTTACACATTTTAGAGACGTGAGATGAAGCCTCAGGGCATCTCCCATGTAAGAAATCTCATGCCTGTCCTAACGGAGTCTTTATTATCAGATAAAGATTTTTGGAAAGTAATATTCTTGGTGTCACACTAAGAAAAACCCCAACAAAGCAAAAGTAAACCAGCAAAGCAATTTTATTTTGTAAAAAAGAGTAGGTGAACTACAACCTTGTTAGCAAGCACATGGAGGTTGGGGCAGGGGAAGTCACCTAATTTTTATTCTAATGTAGGTGGTGACTGTGTCTCATCTGATGCTGAGGGGTAATTCATAATCTATGCAGAGGAAAAGGGAGAAAGGATGCTTTGGTTCATCAGTTTTCTGGGAATGTAGCAGAGGACCTTTATGTAAGTGAAAGTTAAACCAAGTGGGTGGTTGGCTATATATATATTATATATAATATATATATATGGGTTAGATTTATAGAATATCAGTCTTTGAACTAGCCACGTTTGAGTAACTCCATCCAGTAATCATGATAGCCACTTAATGGATCCGGCAGGGATGAAATCAAGAGACCACATGTCTCAAACTGGCTATCAGAATACTGAAACAATGCCCCCCCCCCAAAAAAATGGTATTTCTCTAGGAATCTCAGTGCAAGGAGAAGGAAAAGGGGAGTACTGTATCCCCTGGGAAGACATTTTACCAAGCCCTAATGACTTGTCAGAACACTGTTGTAGAAGGGCCCTGAGTTCAAACTATGTGTGGGGGCACACCTTGACCGAGACATCTTAGATTTGCAATTTCTCACCTGCCCTCTATTTAAATTTCAACCTCACTTCCAAAAGCTAAAAAACAAATTGGGGGGGGGGGGTTCACTGTTTTTTTTTTTTCTCTCTTCCCAATGTGGCCTTATTGAAGAAATTTCCTTTTTATACTTTCTATTATGTTTTAGATGATTTTTTAAAACTAATTTCTTATTTGTGCACACATGTGTGACTGCATGAGTTTATGTGCACCATATGCATGCAGGATCCCCAGAGGGCAGTGTAGATCTCCTGGTACTGACGTTTCAGGCAGCTGTGAGCTGCCTGATGGAGATGCTGGAAACAGTCCAGGTTCTTCTCTACAAGAGCAAGAAGCTTGAACACTGAGCCATCCCTCTGGCTCCTCTCTGCTCTCCCAATTTTAATTTAACTTTTTAAATTTGCTTACTGAAGACAGATTACAAACTGTAACCCCCAGTTAAATAACAGTCTCAACTTTCCTTTTCACTTTTCTCAGATCTAAACGTAGAGCCTGGCTGTGTGTGAATGACATGAGATCTCAATGCAAAAGCATGTGTCTGTCTTAGGACATATATGTGACAGCCCAGTTGTGTCCAGTCACCATTGTAACAGCCCGTTGGATCTTGTAGGGTACCTCAGCTCCCCCTTCATCCTGATGAGCCTGTCCACCCCTAGTGTTCAGAACACTGGGCTTCTGAGTGCTTTATGCTGTCTTTCTTTTGCTCTTACTCAAGATTCAGTTGCAAAAACTTTAGCTACCCTTAACTCACTTCTGTTTTTCTTCTTCCCGTTTTTCCAGTTATTCTTGGTATTTGAGTTCTTATTTCCATGTGGATAGCAAATAATTCTGAGGTCTCAAGAGCTCTATTCCTTTACGTTTTATTCTCTCTCAAACATCCTTCCTCCAGAGCTTAGGATGTGGAAGAGTTTTCTGTGTGAAATAAGTCTGCTATATAAATCTGCCATGATGCAGTTTGTTCTGGAATTCCTTTGAAGGGATGTGGAGCCTTGTAGGGTGTAGATGTCTGAGGTAGATGTTGTTAAAGCCATGTTAACTCTCATTTACAAGACAGGCTACAAGAACAAAAACCAAACGAAAACAGTTTCTCCAAAAGAAGCAAAGTACTGAGAAGGGCAGAGCAAGAAACATCTCTGAAACCTCACAAGGATAAACAGCAGAACAGGGCCGGGAGTGTGATGGGGCTGTGGGTAACTACAGGAAATGGATAGCTAACCAAGTCTCTGTAGATATGGGTGGGGAGCGTGAATCCAGCTCTTATCTTCTTGAAGGACTGAATTCAGTCAAAGAAGTTTGTTTAACAAAAGAGAGAGTTAGTATGAGCAGAGCAGTCCAGAGAGATTGCCATGGATGTCCCAAGACATCCATCAAGCCATCCATGAGCCCAGTGGGTTCTTCATGAGAGCTTTAAACTTAGTTTCATGGTATGTATAAGGTGAGTGTTAGAGCATCCAGACCCTTTAGGCCCCAAACATACAAGCTACTGAGAAGTTCTGCAAACTCCTACTGTCCAACTGCAACTTGAGTTATAACCACATGAGTCTTTCCTCTTATCTGGTCAGCTCAGCTATCCTACCCAGCTGCTAGTCTTTATGAACCTTCCTCTGGGCTCCCATCCTCCCAGTTTCGATATTTGTTTTTACTGTAATTTACTTGCCAGCAAGGGAGACTTCCTTAATGAATGCGAGCCCTCTCGAGTCCTCTTTTTTGATGATACTTAGATACTTTGCATTTGTTCATCACACTTATTAACCTACTGAGGTACATACACTACAGGATCCTGTGATCCTAGATTCTACATTCTCTGACATCACTCTGTCTCCCACCAAAGGTCTCTTCTACCTGACCAGAGGGAACCTTCACATAGCTCCACCCACAGGCTAAATAAGCTCCACCCACAGGCTAAAATCTCTTTCTCTCTTTAGTAATTCTTTCTTGATTCAGTTTTACTTGGAGCTTCATTTCTCAAAACGGTTTTTATTTTAAAAGGCAGGATTCTGTAGCCCAGGCTGGCTTTTAGTTTTCTATGTATCTTTAACCTTGAACTCCTGGTCCCTTCTGCTTCTATTTTCCAAGTGCTAAGATTATAGGCATGCGCCACTGTGCCCAGTTTTACCTCTGTTTTCAAAGATGAGATTTATTTTTATTTAAGTAAGAGCAGTAATCATAGTAGACATATAAATTGTACTTTAAATCTATCAACTATATAATTAAGCTATATTTAATCAGAGATGTGGGCTACCTTGCTACTTGGTGGCATGACCACAAGTGGCATCTTGCTTAAAAGAAAACTTTTAATAAACTATGACTGAGTAATTTTATTCTTTGGCAACACCCATGCCCTAATGTGTAATGAACACAAGGAAAAATGAAGCTCACTGTTTCTGTCCTCAGTGTACGATGATAATTAGGCTTATTATAATAAACTTCTTTTTATAGTGACTTGTTACGATAGCTGATATTTGGAAATCTGCTCATCTTTCTTGTTTTTTTTTTTGTTTTTTTTTTTTTTTTTTTTTTTTTTTTTTTTTTTTTTTTTTTTTTTTTTACTTTCCTTCTGCAGATGTTGTTGAGGTTTTTTTTTTCCTTTTTTATTATAACAGTAACCTTTGTTTAAGAAAATTTATTCCTTATAAGAGGAAAGCTTAAATAATTTTTAAATCTGTTTTCTCTGTAGTCATCTTTATATTTACATATGAAACTTTAAAGAAACAGGATAGAGGGCTGGAGAGATAGCTCACTGGTTAAAGAGTACTTATTTCTCTTACAGATGATTTGGGTTCAGTTTCCAGCATCCACATAATGGCCCATAACCATCTTGTTCATAACAATCCCAGTTCCAGGGAATCTGAAACCTTCTTCTTATCAGCACAGGTACCAGGCACACATGTGGTGCACATACTCAAAACACTCAAACTCATAAAATAAAACAGCTAAATCTAAAACAAGAGAAAGAAACAGGGTAAAGGAAACATCTGTTGTTGTATGGCCATGAATATACCATGACCCTCTTACCACTTTGAAATGATACATGGTAAAGGAGTATTTAATTATTCAGTTGTAATTACCACAACTTAAGTGGTTTCTTAGCTATTACACACTGAAGTTTTTTTATTTTTTATTGTTATTAACAATATCCTGGTTAATGTGTTCGGGTACATTTTCTTCATATTTGTAAAATCTAAGATTTATTTTATGTTACATCTGAATAGAGGTTTGATAACTTTGATTTTTGAAGGATAATAAGTGAAAAATAGTAATTTTTAAAATGTGAATTTCTTTGCTCACTTGTTAGGCTAGATACATTTTTAGTTACAATGTTGAAATATGAAGGTTTTTTTCTTTTATGAAGATTTACAAGTATTTGTTAAAAATTAAAAGTAGTTTAACTTTTACTATTATAGGACATTTTTTTATGGTTTCTATTTTTTCCCTTTATTTTAGATGTTTGGATGTAACAACAGTGAGGTGACTGTGTGATGGAGGGGAAGCCAGGTTGAGCCAGGGAAGATGCACACACTGTGGGGAGCAGAGGGTGTAAGGCAGAGGCTTGGACCTCTCCTAAAGCCTACCTCTGAGCTCTAAAAATGAAGAGATGAGTGGCCCTCTGTTCCTGGGATGGTTCAGACACAGTAAATGGGGATGGAGGTGAGGATGGGCAAGATTGTCTGTACTGAGTCTAACGTTCCCTTGGCTTCTCGTTCATCAAGATGGAAACTATGATGGTGTCTTGACAATGTCAACCTGCCTTCACTGTTGCTCAGACCTCTTGTGTTGAGATCTGCAGGAATGTGTTAAACCTAAGTGTAAACAGGGCTCCTGGTCACACACCTCAACCTGGATCTCTCTCTCTCTCTTTCTCTGAGTTTGAAAGACTGTTTTGTTTTTGTTTCTTTGCCAATGGAAACAGAAGAGCTGAGAGCCCAAATTGTAGCCATTTTGTAAGGCTTTAGGAGTAAACTATCTTGGGACTCCATGTTAATTCTGTTCATTTACCAAGTATGTATGACTTTTCTACATGTTAAATGCTATTCTCTTAATATGAATTTCTCCCATTAAAAATCATTTAAGGACCTTGTCAGGTTTCTGTGGTTACTGCCTCAGCTTATAAAGGAGGACACTGAAGCCCAGGGAGGCCTGTGGCATCAGCTTTGGCCTTCTACTGCCTTTGTGTTCAAGAACTCCTGTTCTGTGTTCGACCAGCTCAGTCTCTACATTCCCTACCTGGGAATAGTTCTTTACTGATTTGAGTTCTAGAACCTTCCTTACTCCTATATGTGTCTGTGGCACATCATCTTCAAAAGAAAATAAGTCTCCAAATTCTGTGACACTGTCTTTTCTCAATGTGACAGTGTACATTAGGATGGGTAGGAATATAATTTTGGACCAGATACACCCAGTTTGACTAGACAGAAAGTATCATGTTTACTGTATTGTTACATATAATCTGATAATAATCTGTTAAACAAACTGATATTATCACTAATAGCAAATACTGTGTTATATATATACATTTTTAATTACGGACCAACTTATTTGTCCACAGCACAAGAGCAATCGTTTGCATTTGTTTGACTTACTTTTGCTGTCTAAGAAATAAAATGTGCAGTGTCTCCTATCTGCGCCCTAGAAACTTCTGAAGTGTGAGGCACCTCTGAGGTGTTAAAAGTGGAAACATGAATTTTTTAGAAATATTAAAGTGGGCTTAAGTCAAAAAGTTCCAGTGTAACTGTGCCGATGTCCTGGTGTAACTGTGGTGACAGTCCTGAGTAACTGTAACATCCCACTGTGACTGTGATGATGGCTGGTGTAACTGTGGTGATGGTCCTGTGTAACTATGGTGACAGTGATGGTCCTCTGTAACTATGGTGACGGTGGTGACTGTGTAACTCTGGTGACAGTGATGATCCTGAGTAACTGTGATGACAGTCCTGTGTAACTATGGTGATGGTGATGATCCTGTGTAACTGTGGTGATGGTCCTGTGTAACTATAGTGACAGTGATGATCCTGAGTAACTGTGTTGACAGTCCTGTGTAACTATGGTAACAGTGATGGTCCTGTGTAACTGTGGTGATGGTCTTGTGTAGCGTGTATCCCGGAGGCGTTGTTTACAGTGCGCGCCCACGCGCGCTGGAGCGCGCGGCGGCAGCGGAAGCGCGGCGGCGGGCTTCCGGCTGAGGTGCGCGGCGGCGGCTCCGTATTGTTGTGGCTGGCTTTTTTGCTTGTAATTATAACAAAATAAATCTTATTTGAAACATAGAAATTGGTGGCGGGTTTATT
>PVIH01011140.1:0-70897 GCA_004025045.1 Sigmodon hispidus | reverse complement strand
GTGCGGTAAGAGGTAGGGGGTCTCCTTCCCAGAGAAAAAGACAGAATATAGGGAGATCCACAGAGAAAAGCAGCGTGCAGAGCCCAAGCCCAGCTTCTCTAGTGACCTGAGACAGTCGACCAAGGAAAGCTCTGCTTCAGGTCAGTCAGTGGGACTCCAAGGGCCTCATCCCAGTTCTTCTCCACAACCCTTCCTCTCCTCTCCCCTCCTCTTCTTCCCCTACCCCCCTACTCCTCCAGTCTCTCCTCCCGCTCTCTTCCTCCTCTCCCTCCTTCCCTCCATTTTACACAGGAGAAGAGAAACATAAACAAGGGGAATGAATGTCGGGTAAACACATGCTGTGGAAGACCAGACTCTTCCAGCCCTCCCGACACTAGACTCTGGTCCCCAAGGTAGAATACACCAAGATCAACAGACACACACTCCATGGCTAAAGAGCTGCCAAAGACCCAGCCAGCTGGGGAATAGGGACAAGGCTGCACTCTCCTGTCCCCATGATGTTGATGACATTTTCAGGACATGTAGTCTCTGAGGCAGCAAGGTTAATGAGGGGAATGGGTATTATATAGATACCTCTGTTTGCTGGGACCTGGCATGCCCCTACTCTGTAAGCGGGTTCTGTGTGAGCACCTTATCTGCCCTTTCCTCTGCCTGCCAGGGAATGGGGAGGGAAGGAGGGGCCTGGGCAACCAGCACTCTGTGGTTAGTGAGTCTCCCACACCTCCCTGCAGGGAGACTCTCCACCGCAGGGAGACCCATGCCAATCCAAACAGGTGAAGGGACTGGACCCTGGCAGCCCCCACACTGCCTCATTGTGTGGTGAGGCCTGGGTGGGGCTAAGGGGTTGCATCTTCAGGGAGGAGGAGCGGAGGCTAAGAAGAGAGGCACAAGCCTTGCCCTAGAGCCCACAGTCTAGAGAGAGAGACTAGAAGAGATTCTCTCTGCCTTTGGAAGTCCTTGGCCTGAAAGAGAAAAGGCCACCCAAATTACCTAACATAGGAGCAAGCCTGAGAGAACGGACTACCCACTTCCACTTCTCAGGGTTGCCTGGCCCAAGTCTCCACAAATTCAGCAGCTTCAACAACACAAGCCTATTCTCCCCATTTCCAGAAGCGAGAGGCCCCCAGAGATGACAAAGGGACCACAATCCCTCTGAAGGTCTAGGAAAGGATTCTTCCTGACCTCCACCAGCTTCTGGCTTCTCCTGAAATCCCTGGGTTCTTGGAAACAAAACTCCAAACTCCCTCTTTCTCCCCACAGCCTTACTGAACACAGGTTCATCTTGCTCTGGCTCTTACAGTTTCGTTTATTGGATCTAGTGGCCCCCGCAATCGAGTGTGATATCATCTCAGTCCTTACCATATCTGTCCCTGCAGAGACCCTATTTGCAAGTAGCCTTGACTTTGGGAGGAAACTACATCACCGTGTTAGCAGACTGGATGCCCATACCCAGCAGTGGAGGGGGCAGGGAAAACTTGGTAGAGGTAATTATGATAAGAGGTGGGCAGGGCCAGACTGGAGGTTTCTGGAGAAAGCACCTTTACATGTTAGCGTGCTGGGAACATGGCAGCAGGGGAAGGCCAGCTTCTCAGCACTGCTCCCCCTACCCGATTCCTTTAGCTCCCTCACAAACACACAGTTGCTCTGACATAAAGTAGTTTTTACTTTTTGTTTGGTTTTTAACTTTTGGGTTAGGGTTATGGTTAGGGTTAGGTTTGTTTTGGTTTTTGGGTGATTTGTTTGTTTTGTTTTGTTTGATACAAGGTCTCTATATGTAGCCCAGATTGACCCCAAATTTGTAATCTCTGCCTCTGCTTCTTACCTCTCAGTGCTGGGTCATTTTTTCACCCATGTCACCCAATCCTTTGTCACCATGACTGGCTCTTTTTTTATTATTATTATTATTTTAAAATATGTTTAGATTCTCAGAAGTTTTCAAAAAGAAAAAAATGGTCAGGTTTGGTGGGACGTGCCTATAATGGTGATTCTTAGGACGTGGAGGCAAGGGAGCCATCCTCAGGGTTACTCTCAGCCACATAGTGAGTTTGAGGCCATCCTGGGCTACAGAACACTGTCTCTTTAATAATAAGAAGAAGAATACACTCGTACCTCAATTGGAGTACATCGCACAAGCACTGTACAGTTTCCTAACAGTTAATGTTGACACAAATGATGTCATTGGTCAATCACAGACCTTTCTGAAATTTGGCTGGTCTTCCCAACAATGTGCCCTCTCTGCTGCAGACTATATGTTGTGGATCTCATGCTGCATTCACTCATCTAGTCCCTGATGATTCCTCCGGTCCAGGGCAGCTCCCCCACCTTCGCTCTCTTCTATGACTTTGATAGTCCAGCTTTGAACAGTATTACTTGGCTCTCAGGTAGAAAATCTCTGTTCTGGTTTTCCTGCTTTCTTATGATCAGACAGGTACATTTGCCAGGAAACCCACACAGATGATGTTGCATTCTTCCAAGCATCTTATTAGGACAGATACATTGCTACATCTTGTTGCTATTGAGTTGACGGTGTACATGGACTAAGAAAAGCTTGGATTAGAATTATCTGCCTGGAAAATTGCAATTTTACCGTAATAAAGATTGTAAAGGAGAAACCTAGAGGCTACACCCAAGTCTGATTTCTTTGACCCACTAGCTTATGGTTCTGTGAAAGGAGAGAAAGAGCTCTTATCACTCACTGGGCTGAAGGATCTGAGCCTTCTGGGCTCCCTAAATAACCGTGGATCCAGGAGAGGCCTGGGGGAGGCAAGGGTCCATGCCTAGAGAAAAAACTCTTTGGCTTCCTCCTCTATCCTAAGTCAGACTAGGTGTTCTAGAACTATCTCACTGCCAGGTCTAGAACATTCCTATGCTAGCTTCCTTTAGAGAAAGGCTGCATGTTTGTCTTTTGTTGTGAGGAAGGCACACGAGAGTGGTCAGGAATAGAGCTGTAGATATTGGGGGCTTTGTTTGACGGCTGGCTTGTTTATGATGGGCTCTAACTATATAGCTAAGTTGCCTTTGAAGTCACAGTGATCCTCCAGCCTCAGCTTCTCCTTAGTTCTGGGATTATAAACATACCATCATATCAGGTCCAGGCATTTCCCTCAGTCTGACTCAAGTCTTTCTTGGCCCCTTCCAGCCCTGTGGGAAAGACAGTAAGGTCCTCACTAGCCACAGGTGTGAAATATGATCCCCAGTCCCAAGGCTAGCCTCCCCTATTTTTTCCTGATAAAGGACCTTCCTTCTCCTCCAGGCCCCTATGCCCCACCATCCCCGCTAAGTCTCAGAGAGAAGTCAGCTAGCGCTCAGGGCTATCATTTCAGGGAAGCTCTGACTGAGAAGACAGAAACCTAAAACACTTGGTCCTAAACAAGCCGGTGGGCAGGGATGTAGGCAAGGAGCCAATCAGAAGCCGAAGTACTCCCCAAAAGTTGAGAGTCCACTGTTCCCCAGAGAGCTCTGCCATTGGCTGGTTGCTGGTCTCCCTAGCCATCTGGGTTACGTTTCCTTGTAAGAGCTTGGCCTGACTCAGCAAATGGGCGGAGCCAAACCCATTGGCACCTGAAGCCTGTCCAGGCTGCCTAACTATGCCTAAGCCTACAAGATAGACAATGTGTTCCACACTACAGATGAGGATTGCAGGGTGGTGGTGGGGGCTAGGAACTTCCCAACTTCTGTAGCGAGGGAGCTGCTTCATAAGGTCTGACCCTGCTTAGCCTGGATTCAAGCATCATTTGTCAAGGACAAGTTTCCTCCTGCTAGAAGGTCCCCAAGAAACACAATCTCAGCCTATGCTCTAGACCAACCTCTTATGCTTACAAATGAAAATAAATATATGACCAAAGACACACAGAATATCCCACTTCAAAAGTGAAAAGCATTTAACAATACCACCAGGATCTGAGAGAGGTAGGGTAAGAATATATACAAGATGCTCTCTGCACCAGAGTCATACCCAGGTTAAGAACATGGGTGGTCAGATGGCAAAGATCCAACAATAGGTCTAGTTACTAACCACCCACTGGCTTCCAGCACAGGAAACAAGCAGCTTTCATTCCCTAGCCTATTACCCATGATGCTTCACTGGAAGCCAAGCCTCCAATAAGCCAGGCTCATTGCAAACACCTACATCCCCATCTGCCTCCCAGATTCTGCCTTAATTTACACATCTGTTCTTTCTCTTGTTCCAAATCCCTTGCACTCCTTAGGATCAAATCTCTGTTCCACACAGCTTTAAGATATGATTTCTATAGCATTGAGCAGATGTTCAATAACGAACAGATGACAGAGGGGAAAAGGGAGTGTAGAAAAGTGGATGGATAAGATGGGTAATAAGTTGTTAAACAGACATAAGAATAGTTAAATGGACAGATGGATGGAGGTGGGCATATGGATCCATAAATGGAATGAAGCAAAAAATAGAAGGATGAGATGGGGGATCCATGTGATTAGCTCAGCGTTAGAATGCTTGCATAGGATGTATAAGGCTCTGAGTTTGATGGAGTGGGGAAGAGGAGCTTGAGAATGAGTAAACAAATGAAAGATAGATGGATGGATGGACAGACAGATGGACGGACGAATGGATAGATAAAAGGATGGATGGATGAATGGACGGACAGATGAACAGGCAGAAGATACACGAATGATAGGTGAGCAGATGACTGAAGGAAGCGTATTCTGCTCAGCCACAGCAGCGGGAGTGAGCGTCTTTGCTAATGCCTGAGGGTCAGCGGGATACCAAACCAGCAGAGGATGTAAAGAATCACATCCCATTTGCTCAGGGAAGCACCTGTACAGAGAAAAAGAGACAAGAAACTTGTCGGAGGGAAACTACAAGTAGCTAAGGCTGGCTGCGGCTGTCAGCTCAGAGCTGGACCTGCATGATGGAACTGAGAGCGGGAACTGCAGATGAAGGAGGTGATGAGGCTCTCAGTCTCCATCGAGGCTCTCAGTCTCCATCCTGACAACGCTGGGACTTTTGCAAGGCTCTAGGAAGTGGTGCTATTGGGCTGTTGAAAAAGGCTGCCATGGTGCCCTCATGGGATATACCTGGAGGGACAGACAAAAAGGAAAATGCGAAGAAGTCTTGCCTTTATCCAGACAAGGAATGGTGTTGGCTCGGACCTCTCTCTCCCAAGAAGGCTCACCGTATCGGTTCAGTCTTTGCCCTGGCTTCAGCCTTGCTATTGTCTCTGTGACCTGAGCCCTCCTACAGCTCACTTCAATGCTGTAAATCATCTAATAGGTGCTTAGCATTTAATTCACTGTGATTACTCTGGTCTAATGGAGGAGCCCCACTCTTTGGCATAGAGGCTGTCTGATGTTGGAGGATGAACAAGCTTTACTCTGCAGACTGAATGGAGGCCAGAGTCGGAAGGCTGCCAGGTGGGGTAGGTGGTGCACAGAAGGCTTCTGGAAAAGAGAACATTGACTCAGGGTCGAAAAGCAGGAAGAGCTCTAAAGGGTGGAGCAGGGAGGACATTTCCAGCCAGGGGTGGGGCTGTGGGAACTCCTGCACCGTAAGGTGAGTTACTAGAGAGTCAGCACCAGGGTCAGAATGCTGTGTCAGGAGTCCCGAGCCTCAGGACTGAGGGATGGGGACAGACAGATAGAAGGCACCCCGGTAGTGCTATTTCAAGGGTAAAATGTAAAGGAGTCTTTTTCCATTTGGCAGGGATTTGAGAGCAGATGCAATATCTTGCATTCCATCTGCTCCCAAAGACTGAGAGAGGATGCTTGGGACCATGGGTGGAGTAGTTTCCACAATCAGAAAGGCTGGGGTTCAGTTTCAGGGAAGCCCAAACCAAGGTATCTGAATCTTTGAATTTTAATAAGGTCAGTTATTTGTCAGAAAAATGTTTAACCAGTTATTCAGGAAACAAAGAAATCTATGCTTTGATCATACGTTTATGGTAAATTGTATTAATAAAAGAAGTGGGTAGATGCTATTGCTGATTTTCTACCACCTCATGTGTCAAAACTTCCCAAACTCCTGCAACTTATAATTGTAGTTGTGAAACGTAGTTCTAACCTGAATGTCAGTCCACATGTATCATTTTTCAAGAACCTGAGTGATGAGGCTACAGAGGTATCTCAGAGATTGAGAGCACTGACTGCTCTTCCAGAAGACACCGGTTCAAGTCCCAGCATTCACATGGCAGATTACAAGCAACAGTTGTAACTCTGGTCCCAGGGGATCGGACGCCCTCCCTGGCCTCTGCAGGCAGCATGAACATATGTGGTGCACTGACCTACATGCAGGAAAACACACATTCACATAAAAAGAAAAAAAAAGACCCTAAATGATTTCTATATGCAATCAGAAAAGTTTGAGTGTTGAAAAACATGACCCTGATGTGTTATTGTTTCCAATTTAATGGCAACTGATATGGCACAGTTCTAAGATTAGTATTCAATAAACCAGGTATAAAGGATGATGACTGGACCCATAGCACTGGGGAGGTAGAGGCAGAGGGATTAGGAATTCAAGATCATCCTCAGCTACAGAGTGAGTTCCAACCCAGTCTGGGCTACATGAGACTCTGTCTTAAAAAACAACAAAAGCATAACAAAAAGAATCATTTTCATTATTAACACTTTCCCATACAACTCCCAAGTCTAAAGAAAATAAAATAATAACTCGAGTCCCAGTGTGTATTTTCACTGTGTAAATACACCCACCAAGGATAATTTGGAGAAACCAAAGTAAAGTTGAGAACTTATATCATCATATAGCATGTCTGCTGTACAGATAAAATAGTTGTAAGTAACCTTGGGAGCATAGATATTAGTAAAATAAATTGGAAGTAATATGTTTCAAGAATTTACTACCTCTGTTTTAAGTATATTTTACTTAAATTACATTTACATGAATTGTTAGTATTGACCGTGTTTAACAGTCAGTTCACAGCATTCCTGAAGTTCTAACCCAGACTCTGAAGAGGCAGTGTAAGCAGGCTCCAGCTTGCCAAGGAGCCTCGAGCTCAGGCCATAAACAGACTAAGATGAGAACAAATCACAAACAAAACAACTCTGGCCCTGAGTAAAATAAAGAAAAGGATGGAAAGGTTCAGAAGAAGAGAGAAAAAGAGTTGATGACCTTAGTGATAAGATAAAATAATCTCAGTGAAAGTAGAAGTCACCCAGCCTTCAGCAGGTACACCAAGCACTGTGCCCCCAGGGAATCCGATGGTGATGTTCCTCCATTATGTTTCAATTTTAACTGGTCTTTTTCAAAGGATTCTGTCCTTAGTGTTCTATTGGTTGTCTTCTATCATTATGCACTGATGGTCCCTCTGCTGTCACACTCATGGTGCCTCTGTTCTTTAGCTATCTTAGGGTAGTGTCTCGAAACTTTATTTACATGTTTACTTAAAATTCATTTGAAAAAGCTAGAGATAGTGAGGCTGATCATACTGATGGTACTAGAGATGGTGGTTGTGGTGGTAATGAGGATGGTGGTAGTTGCTTTCGGTGCTGGTGGTGGAGATGGTGAGGGTAGTGGTAGAGGTGATGGTGGGGGTGCTGGTGGGTTGGGAATGGTAATAATGATGATACTAGGGTTAGACAGGTGGTATTGATGGGGACGGGGTGGGGGTAGAGGTGATGGGAAAGGAAAGTATAAAACTGACTATTCATCAATATTTTTGATGGGTGAAGTGAACCCAACTTAAACAGATCTCTTTGGGGCTACCTTAGAGATAAAACTACACTCTTTAACTTCCTCACCCACCTCATCCTCAGAGTCACACCAGAAGGCAGGTAGGGGGAACCCAGCCCAGGCAGATCAGCTTGAAGGAGGTTTTCATTCCCACCACCTAGAACCAATAAGCTTGCAAGCTGTCTTGTGACCGCCTGAGCAGACAAAGCAAACAGTGGATCTTTAGTCCTTTGTAAACCCCAGTGCCCATCCCCCACCCCTTTGCCCAGAAGCACAGTGGGAAAGAGGCATAAACTAAGACAAGACAGTTGAGAAAGAGTTTAGTCACCTCGGGCACTGCCAACCCCCACACACGGATGCACCTGAAGCAGGGGTCAAAGAGCACCTAACCTGTATAAGGCTGTAAAGAAATGTTTCCATAGGCCAGTGTGCTGGTGCCTAATTTGGTACCGTAGTCCCACTCTACACCTGTCCTAGCCCAGCACACCACCTGCTGGGAGCAACCTGATGTGGACTTGGGCCAGATTCACTAGGCTTCTGCAAACATAACTTCTCTGCAAGCCTAATTAAATCAAGCTAGGCCAGGGGTCACTTCACCTACCGATCATGAATTCTAGAGTAAGTTGCTCAACTTCTTTGAGCCTCAGTTTTCCCATCTGTAGAAAAGCATGAATCAGACTGGTGAGTTGGCAAGGAAGAAGTGCTTGCTCTGGCCTGGTGTTAGAAGGCAGGACACAGATGTCTATCTGCAGCCTTGCTGCAAGAATCAAATGAGGCAATAGTGGGTTGGACCATCTAAGAAACTGTCCAAAAGGAGAGGGAAGGGTGAACAAACCGGGTGCTTTGCCCACCTGCTATAGCCTTGGATCCTCCCGTGAACCCCTGTACGTTATTATAACACCTAAAGTGTGCAGTGAGAAGACAGACTCAGATTGGTGCAGGGCCCGCCACATTCCCACGTGCCTCAGACATTCCTGCTCCACACCAGCTCCTGCAAGGTCTACATTCTAGATTCAGCTTTATTTTCATCTTTGGGTTATCATTTTTAAGTTGTATAGTCATACTGAGCACTACACAAGTTAAAAATCTACTCTATTGACAAGGCAAGGGCTGGAGAGATGGCTTGGCAGTTAAGAGCCTTTGTTGCTCTTGAGAAGACCCAAGTTCAGTTGCTAGTACCTACTCGACAGCTCAAAACTGCCTGTAACTAGAGTGCCAAGAACACCCTCTTCTGTCCTCTGCTGCCGCACACATATACTCAGGTGCACACATATGCATATGCATAAATTTAAAAAAATTAATTGGCAAGCCCGAATATTAATTCAGGCACATTTTCTTGGTTGGATTTTTGTTTAGTTGGATAAATGATTTGGTTTGGTGGTTTGGTTTTGTTTGTTCTGGGGTCCTAAGGATTGAACTGAGAGCCTTATGTATGCTATGCAAGCATTATATCCAGTGTTTGATTGGTTCTTGGCACCAAAGTCTCATTGTGTAGCCCAAGATGGCTAATACGACTCACTAATGGAAAGAGAACAGAGTGAGAGAGAAAGAAAGCAAGAGACTGATTTAGTATGCAGTATTAAGCAATAGCCCTGGACAGGTGTCAGATGGCAAAGAGAGATTCCTCTAAGTGCTATGAAGAGAAGTACACTCTGTGAAAAGCACCTGTATGTTGACTTCACCTGTGCGAAATCAACAATAATCCCTCATTTATGTGGCTGCATATTGTATGTGATTATATAAACACCTAAAGAACGAAAGGATACACGAGAGGCTATTAGTGCAGATTATCATGGGAACGGGGTAGGATGTGAGTGGATGGGGCAGCAGAGACAGAAGCTGTCAAAGCAAAACAAGAAAGTAAACACTTTTTTACATATACATAAAATCAAGCACGTGAATATAGAGATAAAGATTTAACAGGGCCTGGAATGAAGCTCAGTGTAGAATCCAGCATGTTCAAAGCTCTAGGTAGTTACACACACACACACACACACACACACACACACACACACACACACACTATAGAAGATAAAAAGAAAATTTAAGAATTAGCTAATGAAGCAGAATGATGCATTCTATAATCTCAAAACTTAGGAGGTAGAGGCAGAGAGGTCAGTTCAGGGTCATCTTCAACTGAGTAGACTGTGAGGTTAGCCTCAGCTACATAACATCCCACCTCCAAAAATACTAAAAATAGGGGGGAAAGCATTAATTTCTTGAATACACCATCAGTTTTCTAATTTAAATAAGACTGCAAGGATAAGTGGATGGCTCAGGCCTATAATTCCTGCATTTGAGAGACAGAAGTAGGAGAATCCTGAGTTTATGGCAAGTTCAAAAAACCAAACACTGGGAACAATGCTTGCTTGGTTCACATGAGGCACTCAGTTTAATTCTCCAAACAAAAACATCAAACCAACCAAACAACTCTGGGCTCAAGTGACCCTTCTGATGTAGCCTCTGAGTAGCTGAGATGACAGGCGTACCACGGCTCCAGGCTCCTAAGTCCTTTTGCACTGATTTTTTTCTATTAATGTAACATTAAATGAAGCCCTTGAGCATTTTGAAAATCATCTTCTGTACATACTTATATATAATGAGACTGGAAAATAGTCTCGGAGAATTCAAAACTCTGGGCATCAAGTAGCAATGGTTTTATTTCTTATATTTTCTATTTTGTCATAGTGAAAAGTGGGAGAGGAAAGGGGGTTTCACTTATTGTAACAATCTTATGGTTGGAGGAAGAAGAAGGACCCTCGAGGCCAGATGCGTTAACAAGAGGTAGAATCAGAAGAGAAGTCTCCAGAGCAGCTGCCATCTCTGTCTGCCATCCCCTCCTCTGCACAAGATTCCCACCAAGAACTTTTGGCTATTGGGGGAAGGGACAAGAGCTACATCTGTCTCATAGCAACCCAGATAACACCTTAGAAGAAGGGCCAGGTTAAGAACCCCATCCCCCAGGACTCAAAAGAGGACTTGTCATCTACAACATCAGTATCTCCCCATGGAGGCTGCCTGGTGCCTATGTAATGAGTATGCCCACAAAAGCCTGAGAGAACAGACTTCTAAACCACACCCCATGGCTTCACCCCAACCACCATCACTAGGCTGCTCTTACTTGCTAGAAACAGTCTAAGGCGATTGTTGACTAGCAAAACACCAAGCTTGGCCTGTGTTTGTCTTTAGAGAGCGTCAGAGGTTTTAAGCTACGGCAGTGGGCGGGCTAGCGTAAGAAATTGCTTCTCTCAGACACTGGGAAGAAACACTGAACTTTTTATAGCTCTTGGAAACAAAAGACCCAAAGAAAGTAAACCTCACACACTCACCACTCATTAATTTGCATCAGCAGAGCAGAGTTGTGGGCTATCATTAACTCTTTGTCTTAGCAATTACTTAAAACAGCGTTTCACAAACTTTGACACTAACTCAGGCGTAAGGAATCTGAGGGTGTGTTTAAATGGACAAGTGAGCACACACGGTGTGAGTACACAGTCTTCTCACCCTGGCCCAGGAACCCAAGAAGCAGCTAGGGCTGATTTGGGACTTGGATCAGCAGGCATTTCCAGGTAGAAAAACAGGTTTTCTTGTCTAAAAGAAGCTTCTAGAACCAAGGCCCCATTTCTGTCTGAAAATTGCTGAGTACTATTTGTGTGTGTGGTTGGTTCATTGAGACAGGGTCTCATGAATTCTAGGCCAACCTCAAATCACATAGCCAAAAATAACCTTGAACTTCTGACCCTCTTGCCTCCCCCTCTTGAGTACTGAGATTACAGGGTGAGCCCTCATCTATGTGGTACTGAGGGATCGAACACAGGGCTCTGTGCATACTAAGAAACAGTCTACCAATGAGGCTACATCCCCAGCCTTTACTGTCCTTTAAAAGATAACTGTTTTGTGTCTTCAAAATGCAGCAATGAACCAGAAAAATGCTGTTCTGGCTCTTCAATGAGTTTTATTAACTGCCAAGCCCCAAGAATGCTTCTTCTCCCACCCCCTCTTGGCTATTTCAAGCTTTGTTGTGATTTGAATATTGTCCATGCCACCTCTCTCACGAGGAACTCAGGCAGGAACTCAACTCCTGCTTTTATACATCAGTGGTGTTAGGAAGAGGACGCTTCAACTCTGCTACAGTATTTGTAGTGGGCATCTTTGCAAAATGACCAGGTTTAAGTAAGGTCATTGATGAATCTTGGTGGCTATAGAAGAAAAAGAAGAGAAACAAGATACACAGATATAAATTCAGGCACTCCTGTGTGTTCCACCAAGTGAATCCTGTGCCACAGGGATTCTATCTGCAAGAAGGTCATCACCAGAAATTGAGCCAATGGGGCTCTAAAACCATAAGCCTAAATAATACCTGTATGAAGTTCCCTAGCATCACATAGTTATAATAATGCAGAACTAGGTAATCCAGACCCCTGTTTCCTTATCTATGTAGTGGCAGCCTTTCTCATAAGCTTCCCAAGGGTCTGCGGATCAGAAGCAAACAGTCTGAAGACAGTAGTACCTGGCGCTCGTTATAACAGCTTCCACACCCAGGTAAAGTGTGATCCACATCCTGTGTTCTGACATCTTGTTCTGAACAGTTCCTGAGCATGTGCTGGGATTACAGGGGTGAGCCCTAATTTATGTATAGATGTAATAGCCCACATCTGTGTCTCTGTGTGAGGGTCCCTGAATGACATCATCTTTAAAAGAGACAGATGAATCACTTGATTAAGGAAGAACACAGAAGACAATGAATCTCTTGAAATGGACACTCCCATTCCCTGCTGCCAAATAGGCAAATTGACACAATACCTTTTGAAATCAACTTGACAGTACAAAATCAAGAACCTTGAGACATTTGTATCTGAAACATTCTGTTCATTTAGTAATTACATTTCTGAGAACTAGCCTAAGGGAATGAATCAAAAATATTTACTTATGAGAGTGTTTGTGGAAACAGCAGCCACACATGGTGGAAAGAGTCTAAAAATGGATAAAGCTTTTAGTAATACAGGAATGTGTTTTATTTATGATATTAATAAAAATTGATGCTGGAAATGTCAGTGTGTTGTAGACTGCTTGCTTAGCATTCTTGAGGCTCTCAGGGTATACACACAGCACCATAAGGAAAAAATTGAATGCAAAATAGATTCAGTGTATTGTAGCTGCAATTATAATATACATAAGTGTTTTCATATGTGTGCTAAAATAAAAAAACTTGTTGCCAGTAGTTGCTTTGGGGTATCAGGGTTTAGGATTCAGTATGAATCATAGGTTCACCCTATAATCTGGAAGACAAGGTTGGTGACTATAAAGAGAGAGATGTTTGCTAAACAATTAGCAAAAATGATTTGTTATAAAATAATGAATCAGGCTCAGCAACCTTGAAAGGTGAATATGGCTTCACCACCCAAAGCAGGGATTTCACATCAAAATGACAAGCTAAATATATGGTTTAGTTTCACCTTCTAAGCACCTCTAGGATGACTGTAATCGGATAAAATCCAAAGAAGAAAGGGGCTTACAGCAGTAAAGTGTCAGAACCTGGACAAAAAAAAAAAAAAGAGTGCTTGCCTCAGCAGAGAGCAAGCATGAAGCAGATCACACATCAGAGACAGGCAGAACGCTATGAATTCCAGAGCTAGAGAATATCAAAAACACTGCAGTTTTTTTAACTTTAAATAATACATTTTGGGGGCTGGAGAGATGGCGCAGTGGTTAAGAGAACTGACTGTTCTTCCAGAGGACCGGGGTTCGATTCCCAGCACCCACATAGCAGCTCACAACTGTCTGTAGTTCCAGTTCCCAATTCCAGGAAAACACCAAGGCAAATAAATAAATAAAAATTTTTTTAAAAAATAATACATTTTGTTGAAAAAAATTAAAAATTTTTTTCAAAAAGAAAAAAAAGACAAATTAAATTGAAAATAGTATGAGATACACATGAAAAGAGTCCAGAAAGAGAGAAAGTGGAAAAAACGCTATAAAAATAAGAGAATTTTCCAGAACTTTAGAACTTAAGTTCCCATGCTAGACATATGAGCTCATGTCCAATCCAATGAGAGAAGAGGCACTCCATGTGACAGTCCCTTCAGCTAGAGAGAAAGCTCTATGATGTTTCCATAGAGATGTTTCCATAAAGAGAGTGGGAACAGAATAGGACACAGGATCTACAGCCAAAGTGGGATGAGACTTTTTAATAGCAAGAGCCAGTGACAACATTCAAGACCCCCAGATGCGGGGAAAAGATGCTAGAATCCTATTCCCAACCAAACTACCTGTCAAGAGTAAGAACAGGCAAAAGATCTTTCCAGACATGAGAAGTTTATATAACAACAAAAGAAGCTAACCCATATAAATCCCTTCTTGGAAAATAGCTGAAATATTCCCTAAAATAGTTGAGGGAGAGAGTAAGAGCTCACATTGTAGATGGGAGCAGGGGGAAAGATATCTTCAATATGAAGCTGATAGAAATCCCAGGATGTTAACACATTAAGAGGATACAGATATTCAACAGTAAATCAGGGACCAAGTGAATGGCACAATACCAAAAAGAGCTGAGGTTAAAGTGGGGAGATATAAAAAGAGTCAGAGAGGTCAGGCTGGGAAATGGTTCTTCTACGCACAAGTGGAACACACACACTTATATACACACAAATATGCAAACACACCTCATACACACACATACGTGCACACATATACGCATACACATTATACTACTCTACATAGGTAACTCTTTTCCTTTTAAATTCTCATAGACAGCCATGGAAAAAGACCAGTGCCTGAGAGGTGTGGACCATGCAATTAGTCAGGAAGAGCTGACTCATGGGAACAGCACAGGGAGGACCAAGTGCAAGAAGAAACCATCACGGTTCTTGAGTAAGAGAACGCTGATCTCTGTTTTCCTGACTTTGACCATGTTCTTGTGAGAATGGATATCTGGTAGAAACTGAGAGTTAGGGAGACAGATGGGAAGAGACACCTAACCTAGTTCCTGGGAGAGAGGGGAAACACTACAAAAAAATGTGTTAGCTGTGGAGATGAGTAAAGATGGGGAGGAAGGCATGGGTAGCAGATGTTTCTGAGGATTCAACAGCGTTCGAATGAAGGAAAGGATACAGTGAGGAGAAAGGACAGACCAGGAGAAGAGAGATTTTGACCCTGGCCATGACCCATCCAAGGCTCTGCCTTTCCTTCAATAACAAAATCTGTGGGGGGGGTGTGTATGGAACACACAGGTGTAGTGTCCGTTTGTATATAGAAGAGTCATTCTCAAGAACAACTCTGAAATTCAGACCTCAAACTTAGGAATCTTTGGGAGAAGTACCTGAACAAGTGGAATGGTGTTAACAGAAAGGCATGAGCTGTAGCCTAACAGAAGACCTAGGGTGGAAGTTTAAATGTCAGGACAGTACCTTTAATGCAAGCATTCAAACTTCCCTGAATCCCAGGAGTTTTTAACCTCAAAATGTCCCTAAACTACACCTACTTTTCAGGGGCTCTAGAAGGAGATAATTAAAGGTCCTCAGTAGAAGGCCTCACACAGTGCCTATCCACACTCCTGAATATCTTCCCACCCTCGGTGGCGCCTCCTCCCATCTACCCCCTGATGGTATAGAAAGCTTCTGGAAGCCTTTTGTAAGATCTGAAACACAATCAGTTTTCTGTGTCTCTTTAAGTGTGGGGACCCCAGAAGAGTTTCTGGGAGGCCCTTGCAAATCCTCTCCCATCATCTTAAACACGGAGAACACACAGGTTTTGCATCAACCAGAAAGTCAGCTTTATTAGCCCACCACCAGCGGAGGGGAGGGGGAGACAGCTCGGGGCCACGCTAAGGAAACAGGGTCCTGGCTTGGGTCTCCAGGATGTGAGACTGGCATGTCAAGCGGTTCTGAGTGAAGCAGATTAGTTCCGGGAACTCTGGCCTTGGCTCTGGCTGAAGCTGGATGAGCCTTGCTCCTTAAGGATGGACCGAGGCTGGCGAGAGGATGTGGAGAAGACTGCAAAAGAGAAGGGGAACGTGAGATGGGCTCTGGGACCTAAGAAAGCTGCAGGAACGGAAAGAGAGGCCCAGGGCTCTTGGGAGGAGGGACTGGACCCTTCTACCACAGAGTCGGGCTGTGGACCCCAGGAGCCTTACCTTCCCGGGAAGAATAGGACTGGCCAGATGAGTGCTGCTGTGAGGAGGAGCTGCTGGGATTGAGGGAGAAGAAACGGGAGCGTTAGAAGTGCCCGGAATAAATAGCAGAAGCAAAGGTACTGTGAACAGGGACTAAAGGCCAACTCACTGAACATCCTCGCCATCCAGCAGCCGGCGGTAGGTGGCGATCTCCTGCTCCAGTCGTGTCTTTACATCCAACAAGATATTGTACTCTTGGCTCTGCTGCTCCATCTCACAGCGCAGCTGAGCCAGCTGTTCCTCCACGCTGCTGATCAAACCCTGAATCTGGGCCAGCTGCATGCAGTATCTGCCCTTGGTCTCTTCTAGGCTGTTCTCCAAGGATGCTTTCTGTGAGTGAAGGAAAAGGGGAAAGGTTGATGGTGATGGTCACTGTATCTCTGCACTTCTGTCTGGGCACATTTTTTTTATGGACACATGGATTTTGACCCCACCTGGGGGTAATTGGAAAAAACAAATTGGACAAATGTCTTCCCAAAATTCTGGCTTCTATTTCTCCATCTCTATAATGGATGGTGACCCTCTTGAGGGATGGTGACTAGGGGACCACACTGGGACAGGATTCTTCATACCATGCTGAGCTGGGACTGTAGTTCAATCTCCAGACCCTGGAACACTCTGCGGAGCTCAGACACCTCACTGCGGCCGCTCTGTATCAGCTCACTGTTAGAGGCCACCTCCTTGTTCAGCTCCTCAGTCTGAGACAGAAGAGAGAAGGAGGTGTGAGGTCCTTGAAAACCTCCCTGCCCAGGAGTCCTGGAGGAGTACCAGGGGAAGTAAGTCCCACCTTGCTCAGGAACCAGGCCTCCGCATCTCTGCGGTTCTTCTCTGCCATCTTCTCATACTGGTCTCGCATCTCATTCAGGATGCGGCTCAGGTCCACACCAGGGGCTGCGTCCATCTCCACATTGACATCCCCACCAGTCTGGCCCCTCAAGGCAAGCATCTCCTAGGAAAGATCACAAGGGGGTGGTCACCTCTCCAGGAACCTCACCAAACCAGCCTTTCATTCCCAAATATGGCATCAGCCTCACCTCCTCATGGTTCTTCTTCAGGTAGGCCAGCTCTTCCTTTAGGCTCTCGATCTGCATCTCCAGGTCGGTTCTGGCCAGGGTCAGCTCATCCAGCACCCGGCGCAGCCCATTGATGTCAGCCTCCACAGTCTGGCGCAGGACCACCTCGTGCTCATACCTGGGAGGACAGAGGTCAAGGCTTCAGGTGAACTACTCTTTTACCTCTACCTTCTGCCCTCTGCCCAGCATGAAGGCTGCTCACTTGGTCCTGAAGTCATCAGCTGCCAGCCTGGCATTGTCGATCTGCAAAATGGGCTGTGCATTCTCGAGAGTGGCCGTGATGATCTAGAGAGAAGTCAAAGACAGGAGATATGACTAGCCAGCCATGACCTTCTGCTCAAGGGAGAAGGACAGAGAAAGGAGCATGGAAGTGTCCCCTAACCCAGTGATCACCTGCTGGCAAGTCAGCCCCCATAGCTTCTACAGAAAGCTGGTTACTTCTCCACCAAGCTCAGGATATGCGGGATGTTCTTCTATCTGACATCACCCCTATCCTGGTCCCAGAGTTAAGGAGCTGAGCATTCAGCATGAAGTAGCCTCAAAAGTATTAAGAGTCAGAGTCTCAGTTCCAGCCAAGGCAGGGATGTTCGAAAGACACCCTCTGCCATTTCTCTGGGTAACTCTATTAGCCTCCAAAGGTCTTTATTGTCCTTGCTTATATATCAGACTTTCTAGAAATGGCTTCCTAAAGGCCACTGAAGTTTTGGCCTCTCAACACTTCATTCACCAGAACCACCTACCTTGTTCCTCAGGTCTTCGATGGTCTTAAAGTAGGGACTGTAGTCTTTGATCTCAGTGGGCCGCTGTCTCTGGTACCAGTCACGAATCTTCACCTCCAGGTCAGTATTGGCCTCTTCCAGGGCACGCACCTTGTCCAGATAGGTGGCCAGGCGGTCATTGAGGTTCTGCATGGTTACTTTCTCACTGCCCACCAGGAGCCCATCAGCACCTCCAAAGCCACCACCAATGCCACCACCAAAAGCACCACCAAAGCCACCACCCAAAGCACCACCAAAGCCACCACCATATCCTCCACCAAAACTGCTGCTGCTGCTGAAGCCCCCACCATAGCCACCTCCAATCCCACAGGCTCCCCCAGAGGAAAAGCGAGAGGAGCTGACTGACAGGCCCCCATAGGCACTGGGAGCCCTGCAGGATCCTCCAGTCAGGACAGAGGAGATCCGGCTAGAGCCACCACCGATGCCACAGGAGCCCTTCATGGAGCTGGAGGAGGTGAACTGGCGGCTGCAGGTGGCCATGTTGTTGAGGAAGAGAATGTGAGCAAGTCAGCAGAAGGAAGAGAGAACAGCTCAGGAAGGATGTGGATGCTGTGGATGCCTGACACCAGGTTCCTTTATATGCAACTGGGGAAGGCGAAGGCGGGGTCTGGGACTGCTGACTCTGGGTTCCCTCTGGATTTCGTCACTCTGTCCTGTCCAACTCCTCACTCTGGATTATTCAGCCCAGGGTGGACTCTCCCCTCCATGTGCTGGCTCAGAGTTCCCACCCAGTTCTGGGAGTGTGGGGCCAAGAGAAAAACACACAAATCAGAGTTAGCACTGACTCAGGCTGTGTAGCCAGGAATCAGCTTCTGTTCCTGGAGCCTGAGGGGACAGCAACAGTGAGGCCTTGATACAGGCAGCTTTGTGACAGCTGCGTCCTCAGGCAGTGAGTCAACCTTTCAAGCTTCCCTGCCCTACAGTGAGAACCTCGGTGTCAGGAGCCCCATTGATGCCCTCTCAGACTGTCTTGGGATGCTATCCTGGGATTCCCACATGCCATGCTGTAGCGATGGCTGCTCACTAAGAACCTAAAGCCCTGAATGTCCCCTCTCTGGGCCTGCTTTCTCTCCACAGGACAAGTCTGGGCTGGGCGTCCGCACTCCTTTCTAGTTTTAAAAATCAAAGGATTCTAATTTAGATTTGAAGGCTGCCTTTTAGACACCAGGATGCCACAGTGACATACACCATGACAACCATACCCAATGCAGCCATACACTCACACTGCCTCTCACTCACTCACTGCCCAGTACAGGAGAGTCTTGTCACCGCTCTGGGCCTGCAGGACACATAACAGTCACCAAGAAGTATGCCCGGAGGACCCGACCCCTATGGCCAGCCTCTTCAGTCTTCTTTTACAGCCTGACCACCTTTCACGCCCAGCTCCACATCCTAGCCCCTAACATAAGACACTGTACCTAGAACATGCACACAACTCCTCCATGCTACCCCCTACCCTCACCCATTCAGGGCCTGCCCCTGTGGGCTGTCGTGAACTGAAGTAAGAGGGAATTCCATCCTGCTCCTAATACCGCCTGTGTGCCCCCACCCCTACCAACACTCCACCCCACCATGGACCTCAGAGTCCCCGGATGGAAACCATCTTGCCCAGGACCTGCCCAGTAGCTTTCTAGTGGCTACAGTTCCAGACTAGGTTTTGTTCATCCAGTGTGCACTGGGCTGTCTTGTTCCTGGCACTGCTCAGGGTTACTGTCACACTTGCTACACAGTTGTGAGAGGCAGGCGTGAGGTGGGTGTCATCTCCACCACAGAGCTACAGATGAAGGCATGAGTTCAGGGGCCTCCCAGAGCATCAGCTCCTACAGACACTCCAGCATCCCGAACCTCTCTCTTGACACCTCTCAATTCACATCTTTTTCTTGATTCTTGAATTAACCTTGTGGGTGAGGAGAACTACAGAAGAATAAGAAAGAAGTGGAAGCCAGCCATTGCTACTAGGCCTACAGCTACAAAGTCAGAACTCTACAGACAATTCTCATCTACCTCCCCATGGAGTTTAGTAGAAGCTCTGGCCATGTGAGCATAGCCTTAGCCTGAGAGGAAGAATGGAGTCTGGACCCAAAGACAGACTTTTGGATACCATGTTGCAATTCCCATGGCACTGCGCTGTCCTTGTCCTGTCCTTCCTCTCTTGAATTGACAGGAGCTCAAAGAGTCTTGCCTGAGGCTGAGCTCTATTAGGACAGCAGATTTGGGGCTTTACTACAACTCACTGTGGCCTGCTGGCCACTCAACCAGAGGTTGAAATGCTCTGCAGAAGTCTTCCACCTTCTCTGGTCTTGACCTCAACAGTAGTCTCCAGTCTTGAAGAATTCAGAAGAATTCAAACGGAACACACTAGCAGATCAAGCAGTAGGGTTTCATTAGACGCACACTTTAGACAAGAGGAGGCTGGCTGAGCAGCAACGGCCTCCACACTGGCAGGCATGGGCCTTATATTTTCTCCCCTACATTGTCACCTACCATGTGCCTCTCTCAAAGTACACACTTCTAGAAAAGGGGTGTGCTTTTCCTAGAAGCCCGCTATGTCCGGAATTGAGTATAAGTCTATAGATAATATACAAAAATATGCTTGAGGGTTTAAGCATTCCTAAAGTGAAAAGTTTCCTAGAATAAAGAGGAACAGACCTCATCACATGCTTTCCTGAAAACTAACTCTTGAAGTTGCTTTAATATAATCTAACTGGCAGGGCTCACTGTCACTATGATCTCTTTTATCTGTTCTGGGGGCCTGAGCTAGCCCATCTGGAGTCAACCACTGTCATTATCTTTACCCCCTGTTTCAGAGCCATGAGCTGTCCCACCAATGTCCCTTCTGCTCTCACTCTGAGAAGCCTGATTAGTCAGACCCTCCTGCCTGATAAGAGCGAAGCTGGAATACATGTTTAGGGAGCAGACCTGCCTGGAAGAGGAAACCTAATGCTACTTCATCCAACCCCAAATTTTGGCAGCACAATCTCAAAATCTTGGGGAAACCAGTCTATTAATGTCTGAGTGGGCCTGGAATTCATGTCTAACTATAGAACCATCTCCTTTAAGACTGGAAATGGGCATCATGATCACCAAAGGCCACCAAGCCCCAACTACAGAAGGTGAAATGTTTGCCCAAAGTTAAACAGCACTAAAAGAGACAGACTCAAACCCAGAACCAACTACCAAGCTAAGGTAATACCCTCTCTCTCCCTTTCTCTCTCTCTCTCTCTCTCTCTCTCTCTCTCTCTCTCTCTCTCTCACACACACACACACACACACACACACACACTCAGAGAGAGAGAGAGAGTCAGAAACACAGCACTCTTGTGATATAAATTCCTGTAATGCTTGACTCCCAGACCATACCCGCCACAGGAGACATCTGGAGAAGTGTGACCTCTCCCTGGGATTTGACTTAGAAAGGAAGAATCTGCCCTGTTGTTTCTGGCCCTCAGAAGGGTCTTGGCAAGGTTGTGACTTGGCCTAAAGCAGTTGAAGATAGCAGAGGAGTGAGGGTACGTTCTCTGTGCTAGTGATCCATATTAATCCCAAAACTGTCAGAACCAGGACCATTAAGCTACAGGTGCTAGGCAGAGTCCGGTCAAGCCGGCACCCCCCCCCCAACAATGAGCTCTTCCTTCATCTCTGCCCTCTGCCCCACCCCTTCTCAGGTATGATGTCATGTCACACTTGAATTGTCCAGAAAACATCATTGGCCACACCTCAACTCACAGCGGTTCCCAAACCCAACAGATCATCACACTCTCTACACAGACTCCTTGCCTGCCCTAACCCCTGTTCCAGCAGTGCCCAGGACAAGCCTGGTCTTGGGGCTCTTTTACAAGCTCCTCAGGGGATTCCCAGGCTGGAGAAGGAGGAGGCAGCTTTGGAAGCTGCAAGGTAAGGAGGTCCCGGGAGCCTGATAAGACAGAGGGGCAGCAGCAAAGCCCCAGCCCCTGGTGGACACATGATGAGCCACAACAGAGCAGCCTGGAGTCAGAGCAAGCTGTTCAATCTATGAAAGCTTCAGTATTCTTCTCTTAAATGCGGGAATAACACTGCTGTCCCATAGGCATGTCAGAGTAGAGACAAAATAAAGCTGGTGCCTGGTAGACTGCTAAGCACCATTGCAATTATTCCATGGGGTCTATAAAGCACCCACTATGTGCCACGGGCTGACTTGAAGAACAAGGCAGAGAGACCCTCCAAATGTACAGGCTGTTGAGAAACTTTGATAAGTACAGTTCTGGTTCTATGTGTTCGGGTCTTGGCATTGTGCAATCATGAAAGGAGACAGAACAAGGTCCTCAGAAATGAACTAATGTCCATTCCAGACTCTGGTTCTCTGACTCGTCCTGGGTCATAAGGAATCTACATGGGTCAGGCCCTTTCTATACCCCTCTCCTTCCTGCATAGCTGATATCTGCTGCTGAGAGCAGACTACCAAAGGCCTCACACTAGTCAAAAACAAGGAGCCCTGGATGGAGCCTAAGGCTCTATCTATCTGGGATGTGACCTACGAGCAGAACCTGGGATGTGACCACCCTGGTTCTGGTACTTCTGTCCCTCACTCCTCATGAAACCCCACACTGTATGAGGGTCAAGTGTATTGTGAGGCCCTGTGCCCTGTCATCCATCTATAGGAAAAAGTTCCTTTGAAGTCTCTTGAGACCTCACACTGTCCCTTCTCCCCTGCCACCCCCCCCAGCCCCAGACTGAGTGCAGAACTAGGCACATGCTGTTCTGTGAACGGTGCTGTTCACCATATCCATCTCGCTGCAGAAACCTGGCAGAAGTGTGTGGAAGAAGAAAATGTATCAATCCTGGCTAGTGGTGGCATGAGACTGTGCCTATCACAGAAAAGGACAACCTGGCAGTCACATGGCTTTACCAGGATAATGGGATGTGAAGGTGTGGGCAGACTGGGTATGGATAAACAATGAACCCTCCATGCTATCTTGCCACTCAGTCCCCAATCCAGACTCCAGCATTCCTTCCCAGTATCCTGGACCTGGTCTGAGATGCCCTGGGTCAAAGCCACTAAAATTATTTACACCTTCCCTTAGTGAGCCACTCAGTGTGACCATCCGATCTCATGCTGTAGGTACAGATGTTCCATGAGGGTCTCCCATGGAACGCACCACCTGCTCACTGGGGAGAATCCCAGTCCAGGACTGTCTCCTTCCTCCCCACACTGGCTCCTCCTCATAGCAGTAAAAGCGGATCTCAAAGTCTCCAGAAGGGGAAAGCCCTTCCTGCTTCACAGCTGAGGGAAGGTAAAAGGTGGAGCCATGCCCTCTCCCCAGAACAAAGTGGGGTCCACTCCTGCCCTCCTCCCCTGTCCTTCAGGACAATAGCTGAGTCACAGCTTGTCAGAACCTCAACGTTCCTATCCACACAATGGAGCTCTCCCCAGATTCTTCCCAGACAATGGTTCCGGTAAATGAGCTCACTCCTCCAGAGTGAGCCATCCTGGCCCAGGCTGGTTCCTCCGGTTATGGCCAGATGTACAGGGCTGGGGAACATGCTTCTCCCCTGCCCTCATCCATGCTGTATCTGCCAGTAGGCATCTGAGAAGTACCAGCTTGATGGCACAAAGCCTGGGCAGCTTTGAGTCTCCTGGATGCTGCCGCAGGCCAAAGAGGAAACTCATAATCCCACATCAGCATCAGCACCACTGTCTCAGTCGACATCATCACATCGCTTTCTCACCTCTCACATCATGCTGTGCCCGCCAAGGTCTAGGAAGGGGCCTGTGACCTACCCAGAGTCCTCACACTCCAGCAGCTGTGGCTCTTGCCACTGTCTCCATGCCAGCCTCCTCCAACCTCAAGCTCCCACCACATCGGGGACTCTGACCCCTCCAGTGTCTGTGCACTTAGCTTTCACTCTCACTGCCTGGCACTTGGAGACAGAAGGTATCTCTAGGTGCTGGTTGAGGATTCCCATCTCCCAAATCCCTGTGATGAAGTAAGTTAGGAAACCCCTTTTTGAACCTCTGCTACCCCCAGACCTTGAAGAAAACCAAGAAAGCTGCTGCCTTGTTCCGAGGCTTTCAAGTTGTACTCAAAGGAAGACACTCTAGGTACCAAGGAGTCTCTAGCTCTGCTGCTCACAGCTGCCACCAGAATAAATCTGTGTCGGCACTCAGGGGTCCTAGGTCCTGTGTTGGGGGTCCTAGGTGTAGGTGTGGCAGGAACTGTCAGTCCTCTGTTTCCCCAGGACTCACTTTCCCTCCGTCACCTTCACCCAGTGAGGAATAATGCATACCAACCCCCAGTAAGAGGGTCATGGCCCAACACAGGGCCCCAGATCACCCTTAACCTTGGCTGACTGCTCATGTGAGGAGACATTGGAAGAAAGGGCCCATTCTTCCTCCTGTCCCTGCTAGGAACCTGCCTTTTTCAAGAAGCAGAAGCCTCCCACTCATCCTCAAAAGCCAGGAAAGCTCCTCTTGTGGATTCATGAGATTCCCATAGGAACCTGGGCCCTTCACCCAACTACTCTTCCCACATGGGTAAGTGTGCCTCTTCCCATCCTGGCCCATCTCCTCTCTCAGGGAGGAGACAGGAATTGGATGAGTCATCCCTAGGGAATCAGGCTCCTGCACCTGAGATCTTCCGGTCCATTTATGGGTGAGAAATGAGATTGCTCGGAAGGAAGGGATTGTGTGACTGCCCAAGGTCATGGGACTGTACACAGGACAAGAGAGGGGCTACCTAGGGCCATCCACGGTGCACTGAGTCTACTCCAAGGCTGGTTTGGCCTGAACCATCCATCCCACCAAGAATGCTCTCTCTTTACCTCGTCTAAGCTGACTCATGACCTTCATCTACAAGAATAATGATAAGTATCCACAGAGTGCTTCTCCTGTGCCCTACATACACACACACACACACACACACACACACACACACACACACACACACACACACACACACACACACACACACACACACACACACACATTCCACCCAATGTCACTATGGTCCTTTCAGTGTTCAGAACAAAGGACACAGTGCACATCAGACCAATAAGCTTTAATGGTATCAAGCACGGAAATGCCAGGACGAGGCTGAAGCAGGAGAATGATGTTGGAGAAGGCTGCAGGCTACTGAGTAGAGAAGGAAACTGCCTCTCTTTGGCCAGCCTCAAGGATCTGACCAGAAGGAGCTGGGTCCTTAGCGGGTGGTCTGGTGGACCTGCTCCCGGGATGAGATGACCTTGCCATCCTGGACCTCCTCCACAATGGTGCGCACCTGGCGGGTGGTCACGGCTACAAGAGAAACAGACACTTGGGCTGTGGGTAGGTGAAGAAAGCCACCCTCAGCCCCCAATCCCCTGCATGGAATCCAATGTCCTACCCCAATCCTCTCCCAGACACTGCAAAGTCTCTGTTCTTCTCTCAAAAGCACTGTGCATACCCCCCTTCGCTTGCCTCCACCGCACTCCGCTGGGATCCCTGTGTGAGCCATGGTCACCTGGATAGGCTATTTGGATCTGACCCACTCTGCCCTTCAAGAGAGTGGCTATGTAGACTGAGTACTGCATGAAATGAGTCCTATACTATCCACTCCAGTGCTTGGACTGTGTTCACATCTCCTCCACTACATGGAGATGCCCAAGACAAAATTCAGGTGCTCATTGTCTCTGTTAGACTAGAATCCCCAAGATTAAGATGACTCCCCCTGACAGGAGACTGAGATCTGGAGGCCAGGGATAATAACTCTACTTCCCATCAATCCCAGTCCCTAAAGACAAAATTGCTCTGGCCCATCCATGGATATCAGAAACAAAGATGTTCTCTCCATCAGATGAAGTCTCCTTGTCACACTATCGCCTCCAGGGCAATCAGTCCTCTCTCCATAAAGTCTTTCTCCTTGGATTTTTCCTGTGAGCATCAATTCTGAGCCCTAACAGTTCATTCCTCCTATACCTACTAAAGATTAGTCATCATTCTCTGAAACTCTTTAGGGACCCTGACTCAGCAATGTGTTAGTGGCTTTCCTGCCCAATGCATCCCCCTACCCCAGCCTTCAATCACCAAGATCCTTACGTTCTTTTGGCTTGTATGTCAAGCTGAAAAAAAAAGAGAGAGAGAGATTAGATGGAGTCTAAGAGTCCCTTCCTCATCCCTAAACCCCTAACCCAGTGGTGTCTACTCACTGGGCATCCTCGCCCTCCAGCAGGCGACGGTAGGTGGCGATCTCCTGCTCCAGACGTGTCTTCACATCCAGCAGGATCTTGTACTCCTGATTCTGCTGCTCCATCTCACAGCGCAGCTGTGCCAGCTGCTCCTCCACGCTGCCGATCAGCCCCTGGATCTGAGACAGCTGCACGCAGTAGCGATTCTCTGTCTCGGCCAGGCTGCCCTCCAGAGATGCTTTCTGCAAAAGAGCAGATGATGGTCAGTGAGATTGGCAGAGCTGCCTCTCAGAGGCTGGACCCATCCCTGTGTGTTGATAGCAGCAGCATCCCTACCATGCTGAGCTGGGACTGAAGCTCGATCTCCAGGGCCTGCATGGTGCGTCGAAGCTCAGAGATCTCGCTCTTGCCACTCTGCACCAGCTCGCTGTTCGTAGCCACCTCTCGGTTCAGCTCCTCAGTCTACAGACAGGACACAGTGTGAGCCTGGACCCTTCCCCAAGTCAGGCACCTTGGATCTATTCACACCCCACCCCTTAGCTGTGACTACCTTTCTGACCTCCCCTGAGCCTGTCTCCCAAGCTCCCCACTTCCCAAGCCCTGAAACATGCTCATTGAAGCATTATAGTTAATCTCTACAAGTAGGAGGCAATAGAACAGGACATTTAAAAACCAGCCAGGACATGTAGCCCAGTCCCTGATGCTGATTTCTGGCTTCTTACATGAAAGTGGAAATTCCCAAGGTCTTTACCCTTCTCCCTTGATTCCATGAGGCACCTCCCACTCATCCCCCAGATGACTGACTAGATTACACCAGCCCTGTTGATGCAATGAGCAGTCCTGTCTCTGTAGAGTCTGTAGAGTTTAACCAGGGTAGAGCATCCCTAAGATGACATGCTGCTGTCGGGACTCAGGCCCCTGCAGCCTGTCTGGACTGCATCAGTTCTCACCTTGCTGAAGAACCAGTCTTCGGCATCTTTGCGGTTTTTCTCTGCCATCTTCTCGTACTGATCACGCATCTCTGACAGGATGCGGCTCAGGTCCACTCCAGGAGCTGCATCCATCTCCACATTGATTTCACCACCCACTTGGCCTCTCAGAGCATTCATCTCCTATGAGTAGAGGGGATGAAGATGTGGTCCTCTGAGCCAATGAGTCCTCCATTCCCAAGACTTCCTAGGCCACATCTAGGTCTGACCCCCTTCTCCAAGACCTTTTGATCTGTCCAGCCTCTTCTCTCTGACCCTCCTATGAATTTGTGTGTGTATGTGTTCTGCATGGACTCTACCCCTACCATCAGACTGTCTCCTTTAGACTAAGGGCTCTCCACGAATGTCTGATTCTAGGTCTTTACCCACCCAAGATTTCTTTCCAATCTCAAAATGCCTGTGTGGAGGCCAGGTTTAAAAGCTGGGATTACAACAAGCATTTGAGCATCTGCTCCATCATCTTATTGTGAGCAAGGCAAGACCAGGAGAGAAGGTCTCTATGAGGTCTAGGAAGTCCCTAAGATGCAGTGATGCATAGGAACCAGGGCTCTATAGAAAGGGCAGTCCTATCGAATGACTAAGCTAAGCCCAGCAATACCTCTTTCCCACGCCTTCAACCACAGTCCAGCCCCAGGGCTCTGCCACCCACTCCTCATCCTTTCTGACCTGATGACCCTGCCCCCTCACCTCCTCATGATTCTTCTTCAGGTAGGCCAGCTCCTCCTTGAGATTCTCGATCTGCATCTCCAGGTCTGCTCTGGCCAGGGTCAGCTCATCCAGCACACGGCGCAGGCCATTGATGTCAGCCTCCACGCTCATGCGCAGAGCCTGCTCCGTCTCAAACCTGCAGTGAGAACCAGAGAGTTCAGGCCAGGCTATTCTAACACACAGGTCCCTGTCCTGGTGTCACACCTGCCTTCCCTGTCCCAGAACTGGATACATATGATGGAGGATCAGAGGGTAGGATGGAAGCAAGCTGTAACCCTGAGCCCAGGGACCACCACATGGCAAGACCCCCCATGCCCACTGGCTTCCTGCCTCTCCTCTGCCTGTTCTTCTCCCAACCCTCTTCATAAGTTGTTCATCCAACTAAAGATCAGCTCCCAGCTTCCAGAACCTGTCACACACATACACACACTGTCTTCTGGGAAATCAAGGTGAGGAAAGATGCCCTGATTTCCCCCTCAGCTTCTAACCCTCTGGTTGGGACTCACTTGGTGCGGAAGTCATCAGCTGCCAAACGGGCATTGTCAATCTGCAGCAGGATGCTGGCATTGTCCACAGTGGCCACAAGGATCTGAAGAGATGGCAAACCATTAGGTCATTGAGTTTAGGGCAGCTCAACCCAGGCCCATGTTCTGAGCCAGGCTTCCTGACTGGAGGCCTTCAGAGAAGACTCCTCTGCCTGCCAGCCACTCCCTACGCAGTGTTGCCCTTGTTGGCAGAGGTGGGCAAATGGGAGTCCAGTGAGCTGAATCTTAAAACCTAACCCTAGTACTTTCTGGCTCTTGCAGACCGTCCTCATATGACAGTCTCAGCCTGAGACTGAAGAGACCTCAGGCTGCGGGGGTTGGGAACAGAGCAAAAGAATGTCAGGATAGCCTCAGAGCAAAAGCTGTTCCTGAACTCCCGAAAGCAAGGAGAGGTTGTGAGAAGCCCACTATTTTCCTATACTCCAGAAGGCATCATGGTAAGTCTCCCTAATAAAGCAGTAACTCCACACCAGAAATCACTAACCCTGGCAAATCTGGGCTCTGGTCCTCAGCCCCACCTGGAAGATTGTTGAGCCACCATCTTGAGGGACAAAGGACAAAAGAAAGCCAAGGAAGCCAGAAAAGAAAAATCCCTGGAGTCCTGTGCCCCACCCCCTCCTGCTTCCTTTCCTGTCTTGAGATTGCTATGGAGCACACTCTTAGACCCCACCATCCAAGCCCCTTCTCACTGGGACACTCATAGACCCAGGTCTACTCTAGGAACCAGCCCTCAACCTATACCCTCGTGGCCTAGACATCATTGACATGTGGCCTCAGAACTGCCTGAGGAGGAAGCAGACACTCCAAAGGAATCCCATGATGCCAGCTTGTTCCCAGTCCAGCCAGTTACCCCAACAAAGGGAGGATGTGGGTCACACAAGCTTCTAGAAGCCAAAGCAGAGCCTAGCTGCCCTGTGGCAGCCACAGGGGACTTTATGACCCTCCTGCCAGCAGCCTTACCTTGTTCTTCAGATCCTCAATGGTATGGTAGTAGGAGCTGTAGTCACGGGCTGGCCCTGGGGCCTGCTTCTGGTACCAGTCGCGGATCTTGACCTCCAGCTCTGTGTTGGCCTCCTCCAGGGCACGCACCTTGTCCAGGTAGGAGGCCAGCCTGTCATTGAGGTTCTGCATGGTGGCCTTCTCCCCTCCAGCCAGTAGCCCATCAACACCCCCAAAGCTGTTTCCATAGCCGCTGCCAGCACCAAAGCTGTAGCAACTGGAGTAACTGTTGCCCCCAAGGGCACTGGCCAGGCCACTAGCTGAGCCCAGCCTGCAGGAACCTGCACCCAGGCTACCAGACAGTCGGCAGGAGGTGCGGGATGAGCCGCCACCCAGGCCAGAGGAGCCTTTGATGGAACTGGAGGAGGTAAACTGGCGGATGGTGGTGGTCATGGTGGCAGCAGGCGACGGATGTGGAGCTGGAGGGCTTGGAAGGAAAAGAGAGAGGCTCCAAGATGCGTGCTGCGCTGGGGCTCGCCCGCTTCCTTTATAGGGCAGCCAGTGGGCGTAGCGATTACAACAGGTTCTCTGCTGTTTCCATTCCCCTGGGTTTTCATCACCGCTGGCCACCGGCCAGCTCCCAGGTGGCTACGGGCCCCCTCCCCTCCCACCGCTGGGACTCTGCCTCATTTCGCCAAACCCAGTGCTGGATGTCATGATCGAGTGCGTGTGTGTGTCCTTCTCTGGTCTCGGGCCTGTCACCTGTGATTCAGGCAGGCCCTGCAGCTACGCTTTCCCATGACCTAATACGGACAAGAGGAGCTGGCGACGTCACCTCCACTCAGCCCTTCCAGGCAGCTGCCACCCCAGCTTGATGGGAAAATGAAGTAGGGAGTTAGACACCCCCCAACAAACACCCCTAAGGTGGTTTCTATTCTCAACATACACATGTCAAAAGCCTGGGTCTGGGATCTGGGACTGAGAAAGGCCCGTTACCCACTCTGACCTGAGATCTGGCCTAAACCCACCAGACCCACCACACAGCACAGAAACTACCTCAAGATTCCAGCTGCCAACCCAGGCAGGAAATGGGAGCTTAGCTAGAATGCACTGTCCAAACAGGCCCAGCTCCCTCAAGGAGTGGGCCGGCCTCAATGCTCTTCACTCATTTACAGCACCCCCAACCCAAGTCTCTCATCTAAGCCCCAACACCAGAGATACATCCAGTTTTCTGAAATCGTTCCCCATCCCTGGGTCCCCTAGGAAGCCCAGACTTCCCTTCTAGAGCTTTCCCTGATTCCAGGACCAGGTGGGCAGAATAGAGTTCGGCTAAAAGCTTAGGAGAAAATATCTATGTATGGGAAGGGTGCCTTGTTAAAGAGACTCTGTGGAACCATGAAGAGGTTGCCTCCTTCCATATTCCCTTCTCTCCTCCTTATCCTGAGAGATCTGAGGAGAAAGGGAGATGCAACACCGCAGGTCCCAGCCAGGAGAAAATCTAAAAGACAGCCCTTCACAATACTCTTATCCCACCCCACCCCACGACAAAGACCACAACATGGTTCCCCAGGGTGGGCCATAGGACCCACCCCACAGCTCCACCTAACCCTCCCTACGTCCTAAGCCCAGCCCTAGGTCCTAGGGTCCTGGGAGGCCTGCTAGGCGGAATGTGGTCCTGTTTCAGACTGCCGAAGGAAGGGTTCCTCCTCCCAGACAGGTCTAGACAGCCCCCATCAGCAGCTGGGAGAAATTTCTCCAATAGCCCAGGAGCTGCCAAGCCACCAAAGCAAACAGGATGCCCCCCACACTCACACAACACAGCTGCCCCACCCCACACACACACCCCCAGGGAGCCAGGTAAAGCCGGTCTGGCTTCTTGGGCTGGCTTTGAGACTGCCAGGCTGCCACCCCCTCATCCATCACGGCCCTCGACCACTCTGGGAAAGTCACCTTTCCCAGCCAGAACTTTGTCCTTTTGTTTTAAGGCAGTTGTCTGCTGACAGATGTGGTACCCAGAAAGTCTGCAGGATCTCCCGGGGACCAGCACCAGTAGACAGCCCCAGAGGCAGATTCTTAGAAACAGGATGTTCCACACCTCCAACCCTCAATCCTTCCATCTCCTCCCCTCTTGACTTCCGAGGCACCCCAGGCCTGATGAAGTGGTCAAAACAAGTAGGCACGTGACAAGTTAGACCAGACGCTTAGTGAACCCTCCCCAGCCCCTCAGCCCACACTACCCAAGCCGATGACCGCACAAATGACGAGTTCAAGGACCAGACGTCTTCAAAGCTTTATTAGCAGTTTCTAGGGCAAACCCCAGGGGCCCCCCTCAGTAAAGGATAGCACAAAGCAGACACAGAAGGTCACAGCTAGCTCATGGAAGCTAAGATATGGCAGTAGATGAGGGGAGTTGCAGCCTTGGCCCCTGAGGCTCGGCTGTCACATGCAGAAAGGATCCTCAGTGGGTGGAGCGGTGCACCTGCTCTCGGGAGGAGACCACCTTGCCATCCTGGACTTCTTCCACTATGGTGCGCACCTGGCGGCTGGTCACCATGGCTACAAATGGCAGAGGAGGGGGCATAGGGAGCCTCAGGCAGGAGCCCCTACTGAACCTGCCGTCTGGCCTGTAGCATCCTTCATCTCCCCCCAATGTCCCATACACAAGATAGGATAGACTCTTACCTTCTCGGGAGGACTGCGAGGCCGAGGATGAGGAGTATTGAGTAGCCAAGCTGCAGTGAGAGGGGACCTGTCAGCCCCGAGGTGCTACAAGCCACCAGGGTGCTGGGAGCACTGCTGAGAAGAATCAGCAGCTGGGGCGGCCCCAAAAGAGTGAAGGGGTTCCATAAACTGGAAAATCATAGCTAGGAGTTCACAGAGAACAGCACAAACCAGGGATGTAATGGCATAGGCTCCTCATAACAAGAGCAAGAAAAGAAGTAGCCAAGGGCATGTTATGGCTATATTGTGGCTACTAAACCAGGATTTACAAGGAGACGCTGCACAGGTAGATTTTCCATATCCTGAAGGGCCCATAAGACTCCATTTAAAGCAAGAGACTGACCAGACTAATTCAGCATAATTGGGAAGCAAAGGCTAAAATGTGTGACTAAGCATGTAGAGCCCAGGACACTCTTGAGTTCCTATGGAGACTTTGGGCAACATTTTTAACTCCAAATCCAAGTGCTGCTTGCCCTGCACCTCACTTTGTCCTGGCTAATGTCGTCACCAGACCAGTCATCCAAACCAGAAACCCAGGGTCATTGCTTTTTACTGACCCTCATAGCCCTTCGGTATTTATTGAGTTAAAACTGTGAGCCATGCTCACACTCACACTTGGGCATCCCATTCTGCTGTTTTTAGGAAGACCTCTCTTCTGTCAACACCTCCCCCCCCCCATCGCTAGCTAGCTCTCAAGACACTCATCAGCTGGCCAGACTTCCTGTCCTAGCCTCCTGCTGTTTCTCCTCTTCCATTCTGACCTGTGTCTCCCTCTCTAGCTAAAGCAAATATGACCAAAGGTCTAGGTGACCATTCTTCTGTTCAGAGTCACCCTGTGGCTCCCAATGGCCCACAAGACCTAACCAACATGTGACAGTCCTCATGGTCGGAGCCATGCCCTTCCTGCTTCCCTCCTGCATTCCTCCACATTCACACATAACTGTTGACATCCTTGGACACAGCAGTGTCTAGCCAAGCCTGGTAGGTGCCTAGACCTCCACCCCACCCCACCCCTGCTTACTGGGCATCCTCGCCCTCCAGCAGACGGCGGTAGGTGGCGATTTCCTGCTCCAGCCGGGTCTTCACATCCAGCAGCACCTGGTACTCATGATTCTGCCTTTCCATGTCGCAGCGGAGCTCACACAGCTGCTGTTCCACACTGCTAATGAGACCCTGCAGCTGAGCCAGCTGGGCCCCATAGCGTGCCTCTGTCTCTGCCAGGCTGTTCTCCAGCGATGCTTTCTGTGGCCCAAGGGACAGGCAGACAGTGAGACAAGATCTGGGCCCTTCCCCACAGATACTCAGAGAGTGAGTGGTCCCACCTAGGTGATTTCTATGTGTTTCTAAGACCAGGGCAGAGGGGCCCATGGGATGGGCTGAACAGGTTGTTTCTGGTTCTCCCAGTGAGGGAGAGGGGTTCTATGTGTCAAGGCTTAACAGAAGTGACAAGAACCAGGTAGGACAGGGACAGTGGCCCACCATGCTGAGCTGGGACTGCAGTTCAATCTCCAGGTTCTGCACAGAGCGGCGGAGCTCTGTGATCTCTGTCCGGCTGCTCTGCAGGGCCTCCGTGTTAGTGGCCACCTCACGGTTCAGCTCCTCCGTCTGGAAGGCAGGGTAAGTATATAAGCTAAAGGAGAAGCTCAGAGGGGACAGAGGATAGGAACTGTCCCTAAGACCTATCCTCCCAGAACTACCCCTCCATGACCTCAGAGGAGTTGCATCCAGAGCCCCTCTGTGCCCACAAGGAATATGTGGAGTGGATCTATCACCTACAAGGGACCCTCGCAGAACTTCAACACCTCAAAGCAGGCACTGGAGATTATTGGTGTGCTAGTGACTGTCCCTGGAACCCATAGATGTCCATTCAGTAGATGTTTATTCAAACATGACCTACATATCCAAGAACACACATGCAGCACACACCTGTGATGGGTGGAGCCTGAGCCAGGTTGGGTGGCCTGGATCCGTTCCCCAGGCCACAACCATAGCCACAGGGTAGAGTCTAGTATGTCTGAGCTTCTCCAGACCTCACATTTACTTTAAGTCCTGAGTGGTTTTAGCACTAGCCTGAGTGGTTTCCAAAGAGTCTGAGAGTGGCCCAGGCCATGGCAACAGGTAGCATGTATTCACATGTGAACACACCTACCCCACATGACCACCCACCTTGGTGAAGAACCAGTCCTCGGCATCCTTACGGTTCTTCTCAGCCATCTTCTCATACTGGTCTCGCATCTCATTCAGGATGCGGCTCAGGTCCACACCCGGGGCTGCGTCCATCTCCACATTGACGTCCCCGCCCACCTGGCCACGAAGGGCATTCATTTCCTGGGCAAAGAGGACAGCAGGAAATTACCCAAGATCATTCTGGGAAGTGACCATAGTCCTTAGGGAAACAAGACAGCCAGGCGAGCAACTCCCATGTAAAGCTGCAGACAGACAACTTGCCTCATACTCAAAATGCTGTGGATTCCACCAGTCTCCCTACACACACAGCAGCAGCACAAGGGTGCCTACCACCTCCTTTCCAGTTTGTGTGAAATAAGAGAAAGATAGTTCTCCAGTAAGGGAAGGGAAGGCAATCTTACCGTACTCTTTGACCCCTGACCTTCTTCCTTAGCCACCAATCCTATAGCACAAGCGAGGGGTTAGCCACCCTATGGGGGCATCAGTCCAGGCCAGACCCTGTTAAGTAACGCTGATCTGATGGAAAAAGCAACTTTGACCTTGGCCTCAGAGTTAAGAGAAGTCCTTTCTGGCTGTCCTGCACTTGGGAATTGGGCTCCACCAGCCCAGGACAGGCAGCGTTGAGCTGGGAAGGAAGCCACCAAGGCCGAACTAGATAGCTGCTTGAGATCAAGTTCTACCCTTGAACTGCACTCTGGGGTCATAAAACTCAGAAGTCTCTAGAAAAAAAGAGTCGGGGGTAGGAAGGAGCAGAGATACGGGGTCAGACCTACAGGAGATGGATACAAATCAGACAGCCACAAGGCCAAGTCACCCGTGAGGTGCTGGGTGTATGTCTAATGCTTCATTTCTCTGAGTTTTCATTTCTATGTTGCCAAAAAAGGACATGAGCCTCTTTTTCCCCTAGTCATGTTGTCAGTAACTGCAGTGAATCAGTTTTTACTCCGGGTAAATGTGCCTTGTTATAATTAATTATAATAATTAGCACTGTGTGTTAGCCTGATTCACTCATTAGTGAATTAACTGTCCCCGCAGTCAGCCAAGCCTGCGGGGAAGAGTGGTAGTCTCTTTGGAGGAAGGGCTCATTGAGGATCAGCACCAGGCTAGGAATCCACTGGTGATGTCGCTGGTGATGAGGAGTGGACCTAGTATACAGACAAGGACCATCAGAAGTTCTGTGGTCCCAGCTCTACAGCTGCCTTCTCCAATGTCTCCAAAGCTGGCCTCACCTCCTCATGGTTCTTCTTCAGATAGGCCAGCTCCTCCTTGAGACTCTCGATCTGCATCTCCAGGTCAGCTCTGGATAGAGTCAACTCATCCAGCACCCTGCGTAGGCCATTGATGTCGGCCTCCACGCTCATGCGCAGGTTCAGCTCTGTCTCGTACCTGCAGGGTCAGAGGTAGGGGCATGGTCCACATACCATGTTTGTGCTGTGTGCAGAGCAGAAACCCACCACCAACTCCCCGGGACAGCCAGTAGGCACAGACTCACTTGGTGCGGAAGTCATCAGCCGCCAGGCGAGCGTTGTCGATCTGCAGCACGATGCTGGCGTTGTCAATTGTGGCTGCCAGGATCTGGAGGTGATGGTGAGCTCCATGAGCAAACCCCCACCACAGAGCCCCAGACGGCTCTGCTGTACCCTGCTTGCATGCAACCTTGCTCAGGAAAAGCAGTGAGGGTCCCTGTGACCCCCTCTTTGAATACCCCAGCTGTGGTTTCAGGAGGTAACAAGCACCTCAAGTTCTCATCAAGTTATGGGGCACAATGACGTAGAAAACAGGCACCAATCTGTCATCATGGGGTCTAAGAAGCCTGAGCCTTATCCCCAACTAATTCACCTCCAGGCTCAGCCCTACCTGCTCCAAAAAGCCCTGCCAACTGCCCTCCCTCATCTCCCACACAGCACTTCTGTTTCCACTATGCTTCTGATTAGATTCTCCCCTACTAAACTCAGAGCAACCTGGGAACAACACCATAGCTGTCTGGTTCTCTTTGGAATCCCCAGGCCTGGGCATAGTGCCTGGCCCAGAGTCATACACACACCCCCAGGGTATATTTCTCTAATTAATTATGTAACTAATTGATTGATGAGGTTATGACCAGCCCCTCCTCAAAGCCAGGGCAGAGCCCAAGAAGATACAAAAAGTCCATATATTATTACTACTGATGTTGATATTGTTGAAAATGCCCAAGGCTGGTCCTAAGTAAGTGTCATGGGATTGGAGAAAGAGAGGGGTTCAGGGGAAACTTAGCTGGTGGCAGGAGCTAGATGGAAATTATCACAGTTTAACAATGACCCAGGAGAAAGATGTCCCATGGGAACCCCTCCTATGCTAGGGTCACCTCATCCCCCTCCAAGAGCCGAAGTTTCAGGCAGTGACCTGGTCAGGTTGAGCCTAAGGGTCAGGTCCTGTCCCTCCTGCTGCCTCCCCTGCTGTAGCCTGCAGAGTCCTGGCCCCACCACTGTGTACCCAGGAAGTCTAACCAGAGCATTGAAAGTAGGATATGGAAATCCAGGGGAGGGGGACTGCTCTGAGAATGATGATAGGGTGCTGGCTAACCCCAAAGCACAGAGCACTGACTCACCAGGACTCCCCTGGGTTCCCCACCGCCCCAACAAAGCCTGTATCTGATCTGGCACAGCCTGGGGCTTTGCTTCCAAGAAAGATTACAGGAATCCCTTGCCAGGTGGAGGACCCAGGCAGGAGCAGACAAAGCCCCTCACTGGGCAGCTGTAAGGATGACTTTCTACCCCAGAACCTGGGTTGGCCTCCTGGAACCAGACGAGGGTCAGCCTGTTTCTCAGTGACCCTCAATCCCTGTTTTTTCACTAGGACTCAGTGCCCAGACCTTCTCAGAGTATGTTTGGGTTAAGACCTGAGCAGCCACATTTACAGAATGCCAAAGGCATTTTCTTAGAGATCAAGAAAGTATGTGAAGGGAAGAAATGAGATCTTCAGTCAGGCTAGCTTCTACTCTGAGTTGGAAAACAGACCCCAAAGTAGCCATCGAAGGGGGAGGGAAGCCACAACTAATGTACCCTTGAGAACATCTAGACTCTGAAGTCAGTGCTGAGGTATGGAAGGACACCAAGATTCAGGAATAGAAGACCAGCCATTCATCAAGGGAGGGGACCTGGAGAAGAGTGGGGCTACAGGAGAGTAGCTCCTGAAGAAAGACACCTACCCTCATGTCCCAGCATCTGTACTGGACACCACCCACCTTCCAGACCCTTTATCAGGCTATTCTTTATAGCTGTGATGCCTGCAGCTCCCTTCAATGCCTTCAGTGACCTGATACTGCCCCATCCTGCCCTCATCACCAAGCCAAATAAACTCCCTGGGAAGAGAAGATTTCTCCTCCATCTCCTTGGTGATCCCTCAAAGAATATACAGCCCAGGATGCCCCACAGGCTCAGAGTTATTCCCAGATATGTGAGAATGGCCAAATGATGGTGTTCTATGATAGAGAGGATATCTTCTGCTATGGAGGTGGATTGAGTCTGATCAGAACCTCAGGCAGACAGAAGGTAGGTAGGGGTCCCACCTTGTTCCGCAGGTCCTCTATGGTCTTGAAATAGTGGCTATAGTCACGAGCGGGTCCAGGGCCCTGCTTCTTGTACCAGTCATGGATCTTCATCTCCAGGTCAGTATTGGCCTCCTCCAGGGCATGCACCCGATCCAAGTAGGTGGCCAGGCGGTCATTGAGGTTCTGCATGGTTTCCTTTTCATTGCCCCCTAGAAGGGCATCTGACACACCAAAACTGGAGCCAAAGCCCCCACCCAGGCTGCAGGTGTAGCCGCCACCATAGCCACCCCCCAAGCCTGCTGAGAAGCGGGAGGATGTGACCGACATATTGCCACAGCTACCACCTCCCAAGAGGCTAGGAGCCCGGCAGGCACCCCCAACACGGACAGAGGACATTCGCGAGAACCCTCCACCAGGAGCACAAAGGCCCTTAACAGAGCTGGAGGTTGAAAATTGGCGGATGCTGCTAGTGGTAGCCATGGTATCTTCAGGTCAGGTAACAGAGTCTAGAGTGGATGGAGAGCATGGGCTACCCTTTATAGCCAGGCTGAAGGAAGACTGAGCCCCCAGTCCTTGCAGTCCAAGCCAAAACCCCAGCCTTGTAATTTGTCTCAGTACCAGCTGCCACCCAGGGCCTGAGGCTTGGGCTTGACCTGTGTAGCACATTCCCATATCCTGAGGCCCCCTCCTGTGTCTGTCCAGCCTGGGCATCAGTGACCTCTTAGTGGTCCATTGTTCTGTTTTAGAACAAAGATGGTATTAGAGCTGCAGCCTCAGGGCAGGGTGATCCTCCATCCTCAACCTCAATTAGACAGCTGAGCTCATTCGTTGGGGGAGAGGAGAATCCAAAGATTCTAGCCCAGGAGCAGGGAAGGGCCTCAAACAAGGCTCCACAGGCCCAGGAACCAGGAAGCTAATCTGGCCCCTACCTGGCATTCCGGGGTCTCAGGGAGAAAGACATGGATATTCACTCCTGTACATGATAGTCCTGGTAGGGCTCTCAATCTAAGCTGGGGGAGTCCCAAGTCTCTTGAAACGATTCCAAGCCTTCAAGGTAAGATACAGCCTCAGTCTTGGGATCCCCTGACTAAGAAAGAGGAGACGTGGCCACTGGCCAAAGGGAGCTTTAGACCCCAGATTTTTAGGAAACTAATAAAGGTATCTCTGTTTCTTAATCTGTAAAAGGAAATTGGGGTCAGTAAGATGGCTCAGCAGGTAAGGGGGCTTGCTGTACATGCTGGGTGACCTGAGTTCAGTCCCCAAGACCCACATAAAGGCAGAAGAACTGACTCCACAAAGTTGCCCCCTGATCTCCACATGCACACCACGGCATGTGTACACACACGATAATAATTAATCATCGTCATCATTATTGCTACCTCCCAAGGTCTTTTGACATAGGCAAATTGTGACAAGATGAAAAGTGAGCACAGAGAATGGAGACAGAGCCTAAGACCAGAGAGAGAGGGTGTCACCTTCACCCATTTACCCCACAACTGAGGAAAGCCGACCCAGGGGGTTCCCAGAGATAGCACCAGGGGAGCGTAGGCCACATAAAAGCAGGCATATTGCCAGGGTGACTCCGAGTGGAAGTTATGCTCCAAGCAAGAGCCACAACCCAGTCCTAGGAATCAGCAGCCACCCCTGTAGGGGAGCGGTACGGTCCCACAGCCTGGCACCCTCTCCACCCTACAGGGAGATTAGAGACCTAATCTCTTCGGCGCTAATGATTTAGACGCTGCCAGGACAGTGGCGTCTGAACAGAGCTTGTCTGAATGTGGAGCCTCCAGGGGTGGCCAAGGCCCCAGGCTCAGGCAGAGACGAGGTACATGGGTGGCCTGGGCTCCTTGCCCACACTCAGGGACAGGAAGACTCCCCATATGTCCCAGAACTCCTGGAAAGATTGCTACTATAACTTCTTGCTCAGAAGTGGTGGGCTCTCACGGGAAGATGCCTCTCACCTGAGGAAGAGCTGGAAGAGCTCTCAGGGAGTCAGGGCAGGGCACTGGCTTCATCCTGCTTTCTGCTGGCCTGTGGAACCAATGTAGGGGAGGCACAGAGCCAAGATTAGAGAGGAATGTCAGGAGGCCACAGGGTTAGATATCAAGGAGGACTTCCTGGCAATATAGATTGTCTTGGTGGTGGAAAGGAACCCCACAGAACCTGCATTCACCTGAGTGGTCCAGAGAAGGTTCTAGTCCAGGGAAAGGCCTACAGTAGAGATCTTTCTTCATCCCTACCAGAGCCACACTCCCAAAGATCCCTCTCTCCTCTAAGAACTGACTGTCTCTCCTGTACTGGCCACTCTCTGGATGACTCTAGGGAGTGACCTGCCCAGCTACAGGTGACCTTGCCCATAAGACCTCTTCCTGCAGTCCTTCCCCCAGTCTTCCTGCCCCTCTGCTTCCCTCAGCTTCAGGGCAGCGGGTAGGCAGTCACCCTGTCCCTTATACCTGGACTCCAGCCCTGAGCCCACCCAGCCTTCAGCTTTCTCAAAGACTGGCTAAGATCACTATCTCTCCACATTCCCTCCAAGATCTTAAGAAGAAACAAATGACCCCCAATTTCTACTTTCAGTGACCCCAGACCTCAGCTTCAAGGGCCCAGTTGGAAAAGCATAGTCTGTTAGGCCTCTGTCTCCCTCCCAAAGCTCCAGCCAGAGCCCACCACTGCCACCACCGTACCAACTACCAACTATTGTCATGGTGTCCCTTATTCTGATAGCAGGCTTCACGCCATTCTTTCCTAGGCCATGTCTATTTCATGGTTTCTGTTTTAATTCCACAGTGAAATAGGTTCACACCCTGAAGGTCAGGCTAGGTAGCCTTCCCTACCCAGCTAACAGGCAAAATCAAGACAGCGCAAGCCGGATACCACTGTCATTGACCTACCTGAGAAGCAGAGACAGGAGAATAACAAATGCATAACCTCTTCTAGGCTGCAGAGTGAGCTTGGCCAGTCTGGGCAACTTAGTGATACAGTCTCAAAACAAAAACCAAAAGCCAGGGGACTAGAAGAAAAGCTCAGTGGATAAAAGAAACATGGCCTGCCTGAGTTCAGCTCCGAGGACCCACACAGTATGAGAGAGCCAACCCCTGCAGGCCATTCACTGACCTCCAGGTGCTGTGGTAGGCTTGAACCACAAACACACAAACCCACACACACACACACACTCTCATATACACTCATACACACTCACACACACGCACACACGCATTCTTATACACAAAGTAAATGAATTTTTGTTTGTTTTATTTGAGGTTTTTGCTGGTGTTTGTTCATTTTTGTTTGTTTTTAGTTTGTTTATTTGTTTTGTTTCCTGAGACAGAGTCTCTCTATATATCCTGTCCATCCTGTAACTCACTATGTGGACCAGGCTGGCCTCTAACTCACAGAAATTACCCTGCCTCTGCCTCCAAAGCTCTGGGATTTCAAGAAATGTGCCACCATGCGCGGCATAAGGAGAGATGGCTCAGCAATTTGGAGAATTTTTTTTTTAGTATTTATTTAATTTTATGTGAATTGGTGTTTTGCCTGCATGTATATCTGTGTAGGGGTGTCAGATCTTGGAATTACAGACAGTTGTGAGCTACCATGTGGATGCTGGAAATTGAACTCAGGTCATCCGGAAGAACAGTCAGTGCTCTTAACCACTGAGCCATCTCTCCAGCCCTGTTTCGAGAGCTTATGGTTTTTGCAGAGGACCTAAGTTCAATTCCCAGCACCTCCTCAGTGGCTCATTCTAGTTCCAGGGAATCCAGCCTCTCTTCTGACCTCTGAAGGAACAGCCACATACATGGTACACAGAAAATTCAGGAAAAGCACTCATGCACATAATTTTTTTAATATAAAATAAAAAACTTAAAAGATAAAATAAATGCCAAAGGCTATTGGGATATGGCTCAGAGGAAGAACATTTAGCATATATAATGTCCTAGGTCATACCCACATAAGGAAAAATAAAGACAGGACAAGATGGCTCTGGTCCCCAGGAAGTTTTCCACAATGCTCTACAATGCATGGCCATCCCTGGCTAGAGATGAGAGGACCTGGACCTTCTTCCTCAGATCCTCACAACAACACAATGATGAGACTGAGGTAGCAGTGTGGCTGTGGTTGGGTCAACCTAATCATAGCATTAGCAGCTCCTGCTTTCCCTGTAGGGGAGGAGGCCCGTCGAGGCCATAGGAGTTCTCCGGCCTAGCCAGCCTCTTGCCTGGGCCTGCCTTCCACCCCAGCAGGGAGAGGCCCCTGCTGCCCCCGCAGCTGTCAACAGCTGGGCCCACACTGAAGCGCAGCAGGAAAGAGAACAGGATGAGATCCAGGGGGTTTCCTCACATCAGACTGGGGTTGCTGGAGCAGGTGGAGACAGGCAAGAGGAAGACCCAGGAGGAAATGAGAGACCTCTGGATGTTCCCCAGAACCCTGTGAGCCAACTCCAAGCTGGACCAATACCCAAGTCTCCGAGCCTCATCCCCAAAATTGCTGAAAAGCCAGCATGCTCCAGAGAGAACTGGGGCAGGCTTGCCTCAGCCCTGAGCACAGGAGGGAGAAGGCTACCTCCTTACATTGGGCCAGCCCACATTAATGGCAGGCTCCGGATAGAGTTGGTGTTTAACAAATGCAAAGTGATGTTGGCAGAGGTCATACCACATCTACCCCAGCTGACCTTGGCTCCTGTAGGCCCCCAATGTCAGTCCCTAGAATGAGGGGTTATATATTATAATCCATTTTATATTAGATCAAGGCTTATATGTATGTAATAAGTGCTTGTAGAATTGTTAACATAGCTGGGGTGAAGGGAACCTCCCCTGACCAAGGATGAAGGCTGGAATCTGGGGGTTGGGGGTGAGAAAAGTTTGTCTAGTCTGTTTCCTACTGGAACCTTGGCTTAGAAGATGAGAAGAAGACCCTAGAAGCTACCAGTTATGTTTCAGGCCTTTGCCACTAGGGTCCACTTGCTCTTTTCAGTACAACCCAGACACTGAGACCCTCTCACATGGAGGTACCTGGCCGGATGTTGGATGGGCTGGGCCAGCCAGATACTCAGCTCCCCACCTTCACCCACCCCTAGCCAGGCACCCCTCAGAATATCTCCTTCCTTGCAGCCAGCCAGCCGCACCTGCCAGCCCCGCCCTCAAGTGGAATCCTCTTCTTCCTCGGTTTTGTTTCCAGGCTCTGTCCCGAGGCCCAGCCCCACCCGGATCCACCCACTAATGATTTGTCTCCTACTCCAGAGACAACCACACCCTCCACCTCCTTAGACCCAGGGCACACCAATTGTCATGTGTCTCCTCCCAATTTGGAGAGGCAGAGAGAATGGGTCCCCTAATGTCTCTGAACACTCCAGAATCACTGGGGGGGATTCCTCCAGTTGGGGGGGCAACTCCACCTCTTCCCCACTGCCCCACCCCATCACCATCTCCCTCTAGCCAGTTTCCAGGAATTACGCTGGGTGGTCCAAAATGACATAGGTTATCAGGGGCACCCATATGACTTTTTTTTTTAACTTTATTTATTTATTTATTTATTTATTTATTTATTTGCCTTGGTGTTTGCCTGGAACTAGAACTACAGACAGTTGTTAGCTGCCATGTGGGTGCTGGGAATCAAACCCAGGTCCTCTGGAAGAGCAGAGGGTGCTGTTAACCGCTGAGCCATCTCTCCAGCCCCAACCCATATGACTTTTTATTTGGGGTGATTATAATATAATTACATCATTTCCCCTTTCCCTTCCTCCCTCCAAATCCTCTCCTTTACCCTTTGCTTCTGTCTCTCAAATTCACAACCTCTACTTTTCAAGAATTGTTAGATGCATATATGTATGATATATATATATATATCTAAATATAAAAATACAACCTGCATGCTCTCCATGATGTTACTTGTATGTATTTTTCAGGGCTGGTATTTGGTATTAGATAGCCAATGGTGTGCTCTTCCCTGGGGAAGGCTATTTCTCCAGCTCTCAGCATTCATTACATGCCTGCAACTAGTCCTTCATGTAGGACTGAGGCTCCATGGCCCTCCTCCCTGTATCCCCAGGCCCCCATAAACATTAACATATCTATTGATATTCTTTTTCAGCTCAGGTTTAGGCAGCCATGTTAGTGAGACTTTCTGGATGTAGCTTCTGACATTCCTAGGAGACACAATCTCACAATAGACTCCCTGTTGCTCTGGCTCCGACAGTTTTGCTGCCCCCTGTTCCACAATGTTCCCTGAGCCATAGGTGCGGGAGGTATGTTGTACATGTATACCTTGGGACATCTCTGCATTTTAATTGGCTGTGGTTTCTGTAATGACCTTCATCTGTTGCAAAGAGAAGTTTCCTTGATGATAGATGAGCTTATTTGCTGTTTCTAGCTCCTTGGACCTTGTGAGCTCATTTTGTCCAGGGCTGGTGTATCAGGTGCCTCTACCCTAGCTCAGGGTAGCAACCGTTGACCCACTGCTGACCCCCAGCCCACCTCACTATGACTCACCAATCTTACTAACAGGGAAAGCAGGCAGGGGAGGCTGGAATGATCCAAAGGACCTAGAAAAACCTGAGGAAAACCCTGGGGACAAGCGACAGAGGGTGAGAACGAGGGGAAATGAATTAGGAAGACCGTAAGACAGGCAAGTTGTGGATCTGACAGCATGGGCTGAAGCGTGTGGAGATGAGAAGGAAGAAAGCCACTCTTTGACTTTGGCTGCTGTGTTCAGCAATGGGGATCAGCAGGCAGCCATACAGCAAAAGCGGGGTTACTCCAGAGTAAGCACCAAGTGCCAGAAAACACACACACACACACACACACACACACACACACACACACTCGGGCTTTGGCCAGTATCCAAAAGAGACAAAAAGAAAGAAAAGGGTCTACATTTGTGAGCTAGCACTCAGAGCTGCCTGGCCCTGGCTCTGCCAGCCTCTACCTCATCCATTCTTTGAAGAGCTTGGTGAGGACAAGACATCTTTTCGCAGCATCCCAGGCTCATGTAACATGCTGCCTCCCTCTTCCCCAGCTCCAACCCTCCAAGCCCTGAAGGCCAGCTGCCTTCCCTAGTCCTTCAGCCCAAAGCTCTGGGTCTTGTCATCAGTGTACCACAGGCATGTGATTTCTCCAGCAAGGCTCTGAGGAACAGCAGGTCCCTCATCATCCTCACACACCCAAGGCCAGACATCATCTGGTCTATAATCCTGACTGCATTGTGCATGAAATAGGATCTGAACCCCGAGTCTGAGAACCTGATGTTGAATCTGGATTTGATGTGGCCTGAGATAATCACTCTTTCCATCTCAATCCCCCTGCTGTGCAGAACAAGAGAGTCTGACCCATTACTCATGAGGAGATACAAACAAGGGGTAGGCACACTACAGTGATGAGCAGTGTAATGGAAGGGGAGCCTCCTCATCTGTGCAGTACAAACAGAACCTGGGGATCTGTACATTATATAGCAAAGGGGACTCTGCAGGTGGGACTCTGAGGTCCTGGGGGGCAGAATTGGACAGCACTAAAGCAGATGTCAGTGATTCAGGGACTTGAGTGGAGAATCCCAACAGCCCACTAAAGCTGGGCAAGGCAAGGACCAGACTCTTCCAGGGCCTCCAGAGAAAGACAGCCGTCATGACACCTTGATCTGGGCTTCTAAGTTCCAGTCCGGAAAGGGAGTAATTGTGTCTTAAAGCCCCTGAGGTGATCACCTGTCTTAGCAGCAAAAAGAAACTAATACACTCCTCAAGGCCATTCTAGTCCTTGAGTGTTAACCATTCTCACTTGTACTGGATTCAATAAGGAGACCTGTTCCTTTTCTACACTGGTAATCCTTTACATCCAAAACATGGCTTCTGGTCCCACCACCCAACTCTGCACATGGTAAGTGGCCAGCCGGTGCTGACCTGGAGCTGAATGGATACAGGCCATGAGAGTTCAAAGTCACCCTTCAGTCAGCACCCATTCACTGCACTCATTGTGTGGTAGACACTGGGCTGGGTGTTCAGAATGCAGTCCTGAGTCAGCCCAGCCCTGCCCTTCACGAGAGCTGGCAGTGAGCGAGAGACAGACATGCTTTTTCATCTGGGCACAATAGCACTGTGCCCTGACAATGGAATGTGTGGACAAGCATCTTGGCAGGATGAGGAAGGAGCCAGTCACTCATACTGAGGCACTGAGTAGTTTCTGAGGGAGGGACTGAGAGGCTGGGTTTCAAAGCCAGGGCAGAAGCAATAAGCCAGGCAAAGGTGGGGACATGCCCGGTGTGTTTGGGGAATACCTGAAGACCAGAAGCTCCATCAGCATCTCAGAATATATGATGCAACCAGAGTGCTAGGGAACAAAGCATATTAGGAGATGCAGCTTGTCCTCTATTGGCTAAACACATGCTCTGTGCTAGGTGCTGTCCCTGATGCTGGGAATACAGTCATGACGTAAAAGAGGTTTCTCCATCCTGATGGAGCAATCAGTTTGGTGGAAAGGTTGGGTTATGAACAAACCAAAAATGATGTGTTCTTCAGGGCTAAGAAAGACCTCTTCCACAGCTAAGGGGAGCTGAGGAGGGAGCCAGCTATGCAGGGTTAGAACATTACAGATGCAAAGGCCCTTGGGCTGGACTCCTCTTCAGAGAGCATGAAGATGCCCAAGTAGGGGAAAGTCAGGCTGAGCCACCAGACAGAAGCCAGAATCCCTGGTGCCCTAGATAGTGATTCTCAACCTTCCTGATGCTATGACCCTCTAATACAGTTCTTCATATTGTGGGGGACCCCAACCATAAAATTTTTTGTTGCTACTTCATAACTGTATTGCTGTTACTGTTAAGAATTCTCATGTAAATATCTGATGTGCAGGAGATCTGACATGCAATCCCCAAAGGGGTCGAGACCCACAGGTTAAGAGCCACTGCCCTAGAGCCTGGGAGTACCAATGGGGGAGGAAGGGGGAGTCAGGCCTGAGAACCAGAATCCACAGTCTGCAAGGCCAGGCAAGGCAGAATCTGCTGACAGCTTCGAGTTGCTTTTTCCACAGACGTGAGACAGCGCTGAGAAGCGCTCCCCAGGCTTCACTTGGACACAGGCTGCTTCCAGGAAGAGCTTTGTGGAGAGAGAGCTTCCTTAAATCCCTTTGGGGAATCTCTGGACCTACAGAGCATGTGAGAAGTGGCTGGGAAAAAGCTGAGAAGGAGCCCACAAGAAAAGGATGCTGAGATTTTACCCAGGCGTTGCTGTGATGGGGCTTATTCTCTCAGTTGCTCACTCATTTGCTCATTCGCTTTCAATGTCAGGAACCAGACCTAAGGCCTGGTACATACTAAGCATGCATTCCCCTACTGAACCAGAATCCCAGCCTTTTCTTATTTCTAATATGCCTACATGCATCGACATTTCATTAAAGACAGGTTCTCATGGAGCCCAAACTGGCTTCAAATTTCCTATGTATAGAAGGATGGCCTTGAACTTTTGCTTCTGCCCCACCCCACCCCACCCCCTATCCCCCATGCTGGGATAGCAGAAACTGGTTTATATGGTGCTGGGAATCAAGCCCAGGGTCTCTTTTTTTTTTAACTATTTTTTATTTATTTTTATTTATTTGCCTTGGTGTTTGCCTGAAACTGGGAACTGGAACTACAGACAGTTGTTAGCTGCCATGTGGGTGCTGGGAATTGATCCCGGGTCCTCTGGAAGAGCAGTCAGTGTTCTTAACTGCTGAGCCATCTCTCCAGCCCCCAAGTCCAGGGTCTCATCCAAGCTGGACAAGAACTCTTCTACATCCTCAGGCCTTACAGACTTTAATTCCGCAGAAGGAAACACTATCCATCTCTCAAGACCTGTCTCTAATGCAATTATTTTTGAAGGAATGGATTCTTCCCAGCCACTCCTTCCCTGAACTCCAGTGTCTTTTTGTTTGCACAAAATGATATAGTATACACCCCTGAACATGTGGCATTGTGAACCTTTGCAAGTACAATCTTAGGGGGGTATTAGCAGTGAGATTACTGAGTTAAAGGGTAATGGTTTGTTTTGAATGAATACAGTGTCCTACCAAGGTTAGCCTTGAACTCCTGGGCTCATGTTATCCACCTGCCTCCAAGAGTATAGACATTCACATGCCTGGCAAATACACTATGTCTTTTTCATTTTTTATTTATTTTTATTTTATTTGCTTATCTGTGTGAATGTTTGCATATATGTATGTGCATCCATACATGTGTGTACTTGTGCCCACAGAGGCCAGAGGGTGTCAGATTCTCTCAAACTAGAGTTACAGGTGGCTACAAGTCATTCCGTGTGAGTGATGGGCCCAAACTTGAGTCCTCTAGAAGAGCAACAAGTGCTCTTAACCACAGAGCCATCTCCAACCATGGAGCCATCTCTAACCACGGAGCCATCTCTAACCACTGAGACATCTCTAACCACTGAGCCATCTCTCCGGATCTCTAGACTTCTTTCTTTTTTTAAGACAGGGTCTCGTTGTGCTTTCCTTGAACTCACTCTGTAAACCAGGATGTCCTTGAACTCACAGAGATCCCCCTGCCTCTTCCTGGAGCTGGAATTATAGGCATACACCACCACACTCAGTGAGGTTTTCTTTTCCTTTTTTAAAGCAGATGCCCAGGTGGTGGTGAACACCTTTAATTCCAGCATTCTGAAGACAGAAACATGTAGATCTTTACAAATTCAAGGCCAATCTGGTCTACAGAGCTAGTTCCAGGACAGCCAAGGCTACACAGAGAAACCCTGTCTTGAAAAAAGAGAGAGTAAGACAGAGTCTCCTATAGCCCAGGTAGACTTGCAGTGTCCTGGAAGATGACTTTGAACTTCTGATTCCCCTGCCTCCACTCCTCCAGTCATGAATGAGAATGAGTACCCCCCACTAACTTCTGCCAGCCCTGGAAACCAGTGAGACCTGTTGTAAATGGTTTTGGTCTTTGGACTTTTTGGGTCTGGACCAGAAATTTAGTTTTATTTTTGACCTTGTTTTGTCATAAATAATAACATATAGGTTTATATTAATTTTGTGTTGATTGGCCTAGGACTTAGGCATATAATTTGTTAGCACTTATTTTTAATTTAACTCATCTCATTCAGCCATGTGGCTCGGTACCTTTTCTCAGAGTAGTATTTTTTCTGTATTTTTTGGCAGCTTTGGCGACTTTGACATTTGTGTCTGGCGTTTGTGTCTGTTTTGAGATGTTTTTGAAATTTTTTAGCCTGGTAGCCCAGCCCACACTTTTTGTTTGCCTTTGGCCAATCAGCTTTTATTAAACCTATAGGCAGGACAAATACTACAGAGACCTAGCTTTTCCCACTGCTGTATCTGTGGTTACCTTTTCCAATGGTTAAAAACTTATGAGTGACACAGTATCTTCCCAATAGAAACCGTCAGAGTTTCTATTGCTGTGATAAAACATTATGACCAACGCAGCTTGGGAGGAAAGGGTTTATTTGGCCTACACTTCTATATTGCTGTTCATCATCCAAGAAAGTCAGGTCAGGAACTCACACAGGGCAGGAACCTGGAGGCAGGAGCTGATGCAGAAGCCATGGAGGGATGCTGCTTACTGGCTTGTTCCTCATGACCTGCCAAGCCTAATTTCTTACAGAACCCAGGTCCACCAGCTCAGGGAAGGCACCACCCACGATGGGCTGGGCTCTCCCTCATTAATCACTAATTTATAAAATGCCTTATTTGCTTGCCTGCAGCCAGATCTTATGGAGGTGTTTTTCTCAACTGAGGTTCTCTCCTTTCAGATAATTCTAGCTTACGTCAAGCTCACATAAAACTAGCCAGCACGCTTGCCCTTCAGGATCTGTTTTTAGGTTCCTACTTACCTAACCCTTGTGAGCTGGCCTTCCCTGCCCTTTGCCTGTCTTCTCCTTGCCAACTGATGAAGCATTTTACAGATTCCACTCAGCCTCAGCACACATGCTGTGTGAGTGGTTTCCCCAGGTTGTCCATATGGACAGCCCCCTTGGGTCACATTCATTCATTGTTTCTCCTCTGCCACCACCAGCAGTATGATAAAGAGGCTTCCCTTAGTGGGAAGAAGAGGCCAGAAGCCACCCAGGCTGGAGTGACAGCCTAGGACACAGATATGAAGATGGAAACAGGGCTGGGTGGCCAACAAAGGCATAGACCAGGGCACACGGGAGGCAGCAGGATGGCTCTCTGGATTGAACAGGGGGTCAGCAATGATGATGACTCTAAGCTGCAGGGATAATCCTAAAGAGGAAAAAGTTGTGAGCTGAGGGACGCTGCGCCTCTCACAGCACATATTATCTGTGAATCTTCACTTTGTTCAGTGCCTTCTCCAGTCTGGCGAGGGCACCCTGTCATCTCCTTCTCTGTCCCCAGAAATGGTCACACCAAACGATGTCCTGCCAAATAAAGGATCAGATGAATAAGAGCCACCAGAGTTTCAGGATCCACGTCCCGCAGGAGAGGAGAGAAGCATTCACAACCGAAGGGCCCTCCTCCCTAACAGCCATCTCCCCCAGCAGCTGATGGACAGCCCCCGAGCCCCAAGCTCAGCTAGCAAAAGGACTGACTGTGCCCTCCAGCCAGGTCCCTGGAAGTCTAGCCCTTTGCAAGAGCTGCATCTGGTGCTAAGAACTCGAGATTTAGGCTGAACACACACAAACAAGGCAGCCCTCCTCCTACAGGCCATTCAGGGAAGCAAGAGATGCAGGCAGAGCTCTGGGCATAACACTCAGGAGCTTCCCTAAAAGGCTAACTGACTCTCCACAGACCCCAGAACATAGAGGAAAGCCTCTGGAGCTGCTACAGGGGTCTTTACATTCCTGGGGATTGTTCTAAAGTCATCAGGAGACACAAGAGAATGGGAACTAGACAGGAAGCAAAGGAAACCTTGTGGGGTCCCACCTTGCTCCAGTGAGGTCCTCTCCTCCCAGTTGGACCCACTTGGCATCCCTGTAAGGGTTCACAGCTTCATTCAGCTTCTTTCCAAGAACAGAAGGGATTCACTTCCAAGGCTCAACTTCCAGCTTCAATCCTGTGGCACCCTCTGCTGGTAACTTTCGGTTCTGCACCTAGGAGAGGTGCTGCCTAAAGAGAAGTAGGAGGAATTCAGGGGAGACACTGGAATCCTATCTGCCAACTGCCCCTTCAGACCCCTTTTCCTCCTGAACCTGGATCATCTCACCCCCCCTCAGTACATTTTGCCCTAATCTGTGTCCCCCACTCTCACACTGCACTAATGGCAGAGACATTTTCTTTGCAAACTGGTCTGTACATTAAGACACACACCCTGGACCTCTGTTTCTAGTTGACCATCTCTGAAAAGCTTTTCCCTGCCTCTCAGACATTTCCTTTCTCCATTTCTACCCCTTAGGTCCCTCTATGAATCTGCTGATCCCAAAACCAGCTTCTTCCCTGCCCTAGATTTGGGGGTCCCTGAGTTTCATCACCATTCTTCATGGGAAGCACCCCCTTCCTACTGAGAACTCTTCAGTAACAGCAGCTGCTATTGGTGTGTACCCCGCATAGGGTGTGACCCCCCCATACACACTGGGGACCGAAATATAAACCAATTATAGATGCAGCTATGTGCACACCTATATAGATGCAAATCCAAGCATGTCCTGCTTGTGAACAGCAAGGGGGTCCATTTCTCTTGAGGGTCTTACCAAGTAAACCAAGTAAGTAAGGCTCTTTCTCACCCAGGCTGGGGATGAAAAGCATGAAGCCCTGATCTTGAGCCTCCAGAGGGCAGCACTGAGCTGCTCAGGGAAACCAGGTAGACAACCCAATTCTTTCACCTGGATCTGGGAATGGCTTCTCTCTGAGCTGTGGTGACTCTAAAGCTAACAGGGACATGGGAAAAGCTCATGTCAAAAGATGAGTGTCTGAGGTCTTGGAAAGACGGAAAGACGGCTCAGAAGTTAAGAGTATGTATTTTCTTGCCAGAGGGCCCAAGTTCAATTTCCAGCGCCCATGTTAGGCTGCTCACAATCCCTCAGCAATCCAGCTCCAAGGTTCAGGCCCCCCCCCCAGCCTGCCTCTGCATGCCCTTGGACTCATTTGCACATTCCCAACAAAGATACACACATATTTTTGTGATTTCAAATTACATTATTTTTAAGTTGAATATTTAATGTCACATAGTAGATTTATTCTTAGATCCTACATATACTTTGTCAGCACTATTTTGGATCTATTCTATATTGCTTCTTTAAAAAGAGAAAGAAAGAAAGAAGGAGAGAGAGGGAGCGGGGGCTTTCAAGTTCTCTCTAGAACGTGGAAACTCCCCTGGAGCAAAGCTGAACCTGCAGTTCCATGGAACTCCCTAGAATTTATAGAAAGGCTCCAGGCTTCACTGAAGTTCACTGTGACCTTGGAGAAGAGGGTCTGGGTCCAAGTTCAGCACTTCTGCAAGGCTAGCAGCTGATTCACACACAGCTCCTGCTCCCATGCTCAGCTCACACACACTCGTGCATGTACACACAACTCACACACACAGTTTACATACATTCACATACTTGAATAGCTCACACATACATTTGCACACAGCTCACATTTGGGCTCATGCACTCAGCTTCATTCAGATAGATTTGCATGCCCTTGCACTAGCATGTACTCATGAATTTATAAACACACTTTGACACAGACACATACCTCACACAGTCACACATTCTCAGGCCTACACACATTCACACTCACAGCTTAAAGACATATTATCTACTCACACACATTCATATATGCATGCACAGCCTCACACTAAGATCACATGTGTGTACTTCTGCACTGGACGCTTGTCAGGGCTTCCAGTCCCATGGCCTTTCACATATTCTTATATTGCATACTTACTGCACGCTCACACAAAGCTGTCATTGACAGCTATCCCTGGACAAGCCTGAACCATCTATGACCCCAGGAGAAACTTCCAGAATCTTCCCAGGAGTCCCAATCCCAAGGTAGAATAATGTTTCCCCCAAGTAAAATCAGGACCAGAAGTGTTGATGGCACATACAAGTTCCCAGGCCTCAGAGGAAACCTCCAAGCTTCAGGTCCCTTTTAGCTGGTTTATCTTTGAACTGTATGCAACAGGACCTTGCCAGGAAACCTAACAGGGACACACTAGGGACGATAACCATGGGGGAGATACTGGACATCATGAGGTAACATGAAGGCCTAAGCAGGCTGACCTAAGCATCCCGCGATAGCACAGGAGGCAGAATAGCTGGGGCAGGAGTCATAGAAAGACTGTCCAGGCAGCTGTGACTGTCATATGTGAAGGCCGGTGGCACACAAGACCTCTCACCTTACGGCACACCCAGAGGAGAGAGACAGAGATGGAAGTTGAGCCTAGGTGGGCAGGGGTCCAGCTTGTGAGAAACCCTGCATACCACACTAAGGAGAGTGGCCTGGATGCTAAAAGCCATGGGAACATGACATGCTTCTCCTGTAGAGGTGACAACAGGGGTCCAGAATCTATAGAACTGAGAAGCTTCCCTCAGCTACCACCTGGGAAGCCGGGCTGACCTAGAAACCTGCCCACTATTCCTCCTGCAAGAAGGGTCCTTCCTAACGCCTCAGAATGAGGTCTTTGTGAGTGACAGAGGCTTTGTCTGTACAAAGGACTAGAGTCACAACATCAAGACTTGGTGAAGCTTCTGGGAGTTCCCGAAAGGTCTCCCCCAAAACCTTCCCCAAATGGGCCAATTGGATGAGCCCAGTAAAACGCAAGGGGTTTTGAGTGCCTCCTAAAAGGGAGCAGGAAGGGGGTGCTTGGTGGCAGAGCTGGGGCCAGCTAGAGGAAGGGCTGACAATACCAAGGGAGCCCAACCCTGAAGGAGAGGGTGAGGTGCAGCAGGCCCACACATTCCAGCAGCCGCCACTCCCTTCCAACCTGTTCCCACCAGTTCCCACAGTTTCCCAGACTGCCCTGGATCCAGCTCTCAGGGACAGTTCCCAGAATCCTTTGCAGCCCAGACCCCAACTACAGAGATCACAGTCTGAATGTACCATAACCCCCACCCTGAAACAAGAACCTCCCCTACTGATACACATATACTGGCACATGCACACACACACACACACACACACACACACACACACACACTCAACCATCCTCAGTTTCCAGATACAAGAACAGGACACATAGCAAGGCTGTCAGAGCAGCAGCATCCCTGGACAGACTGCCCCTCTTCCTTCACCCCAGCTAGCCACAGGACAAGAGAGAGGGGAGGAAGTCTGAGTCTCTAGACATGTCCCAGAAAGGGTCACTCCAGATGCCACCTGAAGCTCGAACCAAGAAAAGCTGGGAAGGAAATGCTGCCCTCCAAAGTTGCTGAAGGCTTCCTCCCACCTCGGGTATCTCAGGCTAGTCCTGTTCCCATGCCCAGGAACTCTACCTGCTCTTCTTCCCCACCCCTACCCAGGCCCAGCCAGGCAGCCTCTAGCCCTCACAACAGAGGCTGTGCTGGACATCAGAGGCCCAGCATCCCAGTGCACTATCCCTCCCCTTCCCCCATACCCTACTATCACCTTTCCTAACCTCTTATGTAGACAGAATTCTCATGTGCACCCTGGACCCGGGACCAGATCTGTGTTTTCTATAGCCCAAGCAGCCCTGGCCCAGCCAGGGCCTTCAGGGTTCCCAGGAAACAGCTAACACAAAAGCCTAATGGTGAGATCCAGCACAAACCCTACAGGTTGTGACCAAAACCTCTGAGGTCTAGAAAAAAGATGTCAGCAAAGTCAGGGGCATCCTACAGCCAGAAGCAGAGAGACCAAAACATGAGTTCCAGCAAAGGCATCAAGGAAAAGCTTGACTACAGGTAAGTTCCCCAGTCCCAGACTTGAGGTTTCCACTCCGGAGAATGCACTGACTGACCACAGAGGACAACAGGAAGCTCCCCAGGATCCTGTGAGAGGGAGGTGGTCTCCATACAGACCATCAGATCCCAAACATACCTTCAGTTAAAGGGCACATTCTGGACTGGGAATGTCACTGAGTCATAGACACTTGCCTAGAATAGATAGGCCCTAGGTTCTGTTCATAGCATCACAGAAACAGAGGTATGGGGAAAACACATTTCAGCCAATGACATTAGCAAGGTAAAGGGTTCCTATACTCATTCTGTAGGAGAAGAAATGAGAGCCAGGAAGAAGTGCATTGTGGGAAGAGTAGCACAAGGACTAACGAGAGCCAGCTCTGACCTATGCCCTGTGTAGATAGATCCCTTTAGAGTCTCAGGTACCAGTACAGGCAGTTCAGTTGTGACCTGGAGGAGGAGGGCCAGAATGGTGGATGTTGGTGGCAGTCCCCAGAGCTAAAAATCTGCCAGGGAAAAGGATCCCACTCCAGCCCTCTGCTCCAGGAGCCCACCTGACACCCAGAGCTGCCAGTTGATTAGAACAGAGGCTTCCTACAGAGCTGGACAGCAAACAGAATGAGCCTCCCCACTGCTGCGGGGCCACACAGCCTTCCACCACCATTGCCTCAGCCACGGCAAGGGCAAGGCCCCCAATCATGCTGTATTGGACCTCAAACCCCAGCCTTTCAATGACAGAGGCAGAGGGGCATGAGCAGGGGCTGAAGTCTAACCCCCCACCCCCCCACACACACACACACACACCCGTGGCCATTGTCCTGGCTACTGTGGGAACTGAGGCTTCAGCAGGCTGCCTTCCCTGAGTCTGCACCTCACCCAACAAGGACATGCAAGGCAAGCAGTTCCCACACCCCATTCCAGGCAGCTGCCAAGAGAGTCCCTAACAAGGCCTGGGCGCTGAGCTGGCTCAGGTGCGGGCGGGTGGCAGGGTGGAGGCTGGGAGAGGCTTTACACACCTGGTCTGCCAAGCCCAGACTCTCTGCTAGGGAGGAATGCAGACTCGCCCAGGCTGGCCCTGGGAAAGCAGCCACCCCCCTGACTCCCGCCAGCTCGCTGACTCAGCCTGGGTGGGGGCCGGTGAAGCTGCAGTCTCAGCAAGACAAGTCTCCCACCACACCCCTGCCTGAAGTTCCTCTCAGCCGGGGACAGGCAGGGGACAGGAGCTGAGACTTAGACTGAGAAACCCCAGCACCCACCTGGGCCATGACCCTGGAGAGATACAAGAACACTGTCCTTTCTACACTGTCCTGGCCTTCATGCAAGCGTGTGCACACACACACACACACAGACACATACACACACACACACACACACAGACACACCATAAGCACACACACAGACACAAACACACACACCACAAGCACACACACACACAAACACAAACACACACACCACAAGCACACACACACCACAAGCACACACACACTACAAACACACATACACCATGAGCACACACACACACAGACCACAACCACACATACACACCAATGTCAGCAGAGCTAGAGGCCCCTAAGAGACAGCCACTGAGCCCTGACACTCCACCGTGAGCCTTCTCTGAACCTGGGTCTCTTGTTTTGTGAACACAGAGCTAGAGAGCACATGGTGTCCAGTGTGTGGGACTGAGGCATGCTTTACCTAGGCAGGCAGCTGAAATGTAACCCAGAATCATTTAAAAGGATCATTTAACAGACTTTGAGTTAATGACTTTGAGTAGGCCTGGCAACGTGGAAGAGAAGCCTACCAAGCCTGGAACGCTTGCGAAAGACTGATTTCGAGCCTAGTGAGGTCATCTGTAATGCCAAGCTCAAAAGGCTGAGGCAGGAGGATCACCCCAAGTCTGAGGCTAGCAGAGGCCACATAGTGAGTTTCAGGACAACCAGGACTTAGGGGAAAAAAGTTAAAACTCACAAAAGACAGGCTCTTTCTCTCTGCCTTTCCTTAAGAACAGAAGTACAGGCCAGATCCTCCGGGCCTCTGCACACAGGGCAGAGTGACACTCCTACTGAGGTTACCTAAGACAGGAACACTTGAGGCAGATCAGCCTCACTCCCTCAGCCCAAGTACACCTGAAAGCCAGGGCCCTGGTTCTTTCCAGAATAGAGATCATCAGGACAGGACCTCCATCTGCCTTTCTCTCTCCACACAGTCCCAAGTCCTGCTATGAGAAAGCCACAGGCCAGCAAAGGCCAGAAACAACACCCTCTTCCCTATGCTATCCCATTCCCCCCCACCCCCCAGGTACCACATCCCACCACCTTGCCCACCCAGCCAACCCACAGCTCCAGGCTAGAGCGGTCCTTCCCACCCTAGGTGTCAGAGAGCAGAGCCCTTCAGGGCCAAAGCAGTCAGGCTCCTTCTGTCTCCTGACTGTGGAGAGAAAAAGCCTGTGGCTTCCCTCCCTGAGACCCTGCCCTGTCTCACTGGCCAAGGGGCTTCTCCTCTCTGGCCTCTGTTCCTCTGCTATAGATCGTGCTTGGACACCCCACACTGACCCTTCTTCTAGCTCTACCAGGGCCACAGGGCTGCACGCTGAGACTGAAGAGGGGGCCACATTGCTGTGGCCACAGCTGGATACCCTAAACTGGGGAGCTCCTGGAGAATGTGGTAGGAGGGTGAGGGTCTCCAGGCCCTGGGCCTTGAGCCCTTCATCCTATGCCCCCCATCTCACCCTTAGCTAGGCCTCTCCCAGCTGCTTGAAGTGCAGGCCCAGGTAGGTTGGGTGCGGCATTGGCAGGACAAACAGTCTCCAATGGTGGGTGTTGTGCCTCGGTTACCAAGGCCAGAGGGTGAGGGCCTCGCTCCCTGGTTCTCTGGCACCTTGCCATGTTTGGGCCCCGGGCAGAAGCGTGGGTGGGAAGGGAAGGCAAAAGGATTTGAGGTGTGGTGCTCACATCCCGCTCCCTAAGCCCCAGGGCACGGAGGGCCAGCTGGGACTCGAAGCTCCCTGGGCTGATTCAGACTTGCTCTTAGCCTCAGCTGCCTCCAGACAGAGAGCTGAATTAGGTCGAGTGCTGGGGGAAGGGCAGCTCTCTGCTGGGGTGGGCTGGAGGGGTCTGGAGAGATCTGGAGGGACTGGGCCCCTGAGATGTGAGTCCTCAGTCTAGGGCTGACTGCACACCTCAGGCTGTGAAGGCTACCTAGGGCCCAGTCCCTGGATGCAGGTGTACCTCAGACACCAGATCTGGACCCTGGACTTTGGGCAGATCACTGTCCCTACCTGGGCCTCAGTTTCCCCATTTGTGAAGTATGAGAAGCTGGACTAGGTAGTTTGGGAGAGATCCCTTGTTTTATTCTCCTGTCACGAGCTGGACAATCTTGGGCTAAGAGGTGGTAAGGTCAGCTTCCAGACAGGAAATTGTCATCAGCCTCGGAGCCTCTTGAAATAAAGGCTAATCCCACATCTCTGAGCCCAGTTGAGATAAGATTAAAGCTAAGGACAAAGGGCCAGAGCTATGGTCAGAAAAAATAACAGGGTGTTGGAGAGGAGGGGCATCCTACCCCACTGATCCTGAAGGCAGGACCTACTCTTTCTTCCCAACCTAGCTATGACCCAGGTCTGTGTCACAGTGCCCCTACCAACCTGCATTCATGGTACCGAGCGGCAGGCAGGCTAGAGGTAGGAGTATCAGACAGAGAGGCTCAGTCCAGAATTTGAGAGTACATGACCTAGCACAGGTCAGTGCTCAACAGACATCACAGAGGCGCCCCCTCACTGATGGGACAGAGATGAGGGGGCTGGGAAGAAGACACAGTTTAAAGCGAAGGGGTCAAGGAACGTAAGGAATTCAGGTAGCGGCCAAGTGGTGCCATTAGCATAGGCACTAGATAAGTTGGAATCTATTCTCCCCGGCCCTGCAGGCAACCTGAGACACTGTGAATGGTGGGCACTGCAGCAGAGAGGGTACGGAGATCCCTCCTTCGGTTCAATCATGTGCCCCTTTCTCCATCTCCCCCAGGAAATGCCAAGACCCAGTTCTCTGCTTTGGGTAAACACATGAGCTCATCCTGGTCTGATCCAGACCTGCCTTTGCAATGCCTCATGTTGGCAAAACACAAAAGAGAGGAGAGAGACTGGGCATGCTCAGCAAGTGGGCTCAGAGGGCCTTGCACAGAGCTGATCCTGGGCCCCAGTTCAAGCAGCCAGGAGCAAGAGTCCTGGGTAAGAACAAGTCCCAGGATGGAGACAGGCCAGTAGGTGCCCACAGGGTTGGGCCTACCAGGAGAGATGGGCATAGAAAATGAAGCCCTGACCCTGGCAGCTAGCTGAATTTCCAGAGCTGTGTGATGGTCCCATTTGCACACGAGAGCTGGAGTTGTAGATGTGCAGAAATCACCCTTTAATATACAGACACCCCAAAGCAACACCCGTGCCTACAGAAAAACAGCAACTATAGACTCTGGCTTCCGTTTATGAGGCACTGGGAATCTTCTAACCCAACAGGTCCTTTTACAAAAGTGTGAAACACTTCTAGGGGCTGGGGCTCAGCTCCTGAGAGCATTCCTGAGGTCCTTGGGTTCCTCCCGTGGGGGCAGGGTGGGATCCTGCAACCAACGATCCAGTTGAGAGTGCACAAAAGGGTAAACTGAGGCAAGGGGAGCCACAGGCCTGCATCAGGTTAGAGTCAAGCTGGTCAGAAACTAGGGCTCTGGGATGCCCCTGGCTTCTCCCCAACTCTCCAGTCACCTCAAAAGGGAACTTGAGGTCAGAACTTTGGAGGATATTACCTGCACACACCTGTCAGCTGAAAGTGACAGCTGGCTGGGCCCTCACAAGCCAGACTTCCCAGGCGCTGAGGGTCCCTCCTGAGGTCCCACCAGCCTATCTCCCACTCACAAAAAAATTAACAGAAGCCAGAGACTAGTGTCTCGCCAGAAGATGCGGTGACAGACAGGGGCTCTGGACCTGCTGATAGGTCCCTGTGACTAGGGAAGCAGGGGGGCCCTGGCTTGCAAGGCAAGGAGTAGCAGGAAGAGGCCCCTGCCTCCTCCCAGGTATGAAGAGAAGGTTCCGTAAGGAGCTGGGCTTCCAGTGGACCCACAGGCCACAGGAAATGCCATCCACAGTAGACAGGGTAGGAAAAGAGGCCAGGGCATTATCACAGGAAAAAGCAGCCTGCTGAGGACCCAGATACAGGGATCCCCCATCCAGGCAACCCCAAGTTGACCCTCCCTCCTCTAACACCTTCGGATACTCGTCCCTTAGCCTACTCCTGGCCTTCGCCAAAGCTGGGTTTCGGTACTGGCCTTCTGAGGATGGGGAAGTGTCTCCTCTAGGTTGCTACAGTGTCCCAAAGATGTTGAGGAGTCACTGTGTTCAGACCCCTCGCCAGAGGACACAGGAGTGAACACAGGCACTTGGCCATCGCACAATCCAGACAGAAGAAAGAGCATGGATACAGAAGAAACCTACAGGACCAGGCAGGAATGAGGCAGCCAGGGTTAAGGGAGGGCGAGACAGAGAAGGCTTCTGGAAAGGCCTTAACACCCGTGGGATGCCTGTTGAAGGCTACAGTCAGACTCTACAACTTCTTGGCTTTCTGTTTGCTTGTTTGTTTACTTTGTATTTTTTAAAGACTTGTTTTATCCCATTGGCATAGTGACATACACCTTTAATCCCTGTACTTGGAAGACAGAAGCAGGGGAAATCTCTGTGAGGTCAGGGCCAGCCTGACCTCCAGGATGAATTCCAGGACAGCAAGAGTTATATAGTGAGTTCCTGCCTCAAAAAAGCCAAAACAAACAAACAGATTTATGTTATTTTATATGTTTGAGTGTTTTACCTGCAAGTATGTATGTACATCACCCACACACCTGGAACCTGGTATAGGTCAAAAGGCACCAGATCTCCTGGAACTGGAGTCACAGATGGTCGTGAGGACCATGTGGGTGCTGGGAACTGAACCTGGGTCCTCTCTAAGAGTAAGTACTCTTACCCACTGAGCCATCTCTCCAGCCCACTCTTATCTTAATTCTAATTATGTGTATGTGTCAATGTGTGCCACATGTGTGAGGGCACCCACAGAGGCCGGAAGTGGACATCAAATCTCCTGGAGTTCAGGTTCCAGACAATTGTGAGACATCTTACATAAGTGCTGGGAACTGAACTCGGGGTCCTCTGGAAAGGTGGTTTCTAACTGCTGAGCCATCTCTCCAGACTCCATAATTTCTTATTTTTATACATAAAAAAATGTTTACATAACTACTGTCCAACTCATGAACCTTCAGAATGAGCCCACCCATGTCACTAGCATGCAGAGGACAAATGTCCATAAATGGTACTGAGAGCCCCCTGTGCCTCTTTCCAGGCTCCCCAAAAGTGACCATGACTTCCAACAGCCTAGGCTCACGGGTGCTTCTGTGATTTACAGAACCAGATTCATACACCATGGACTCTCATTCTGTCTCATTGTTAGAAAAATCCTGCTTCAAGAATGGCTGTGTGGCATAGCGATGGGGGTACAGGAGGATCCCTGAAGAACACACTCTGAGAAGACCAGCCCAGAACTAGCCAGGTTGCCCAAGCAGCCCTGGGCTGGGAGAGTCACCAGAAAGGGGACATGCTCAATGCCAACTTAGGTCTCAGGATGGAGAGCTGTGTCCCCAGTGCCTTCTCATTGCCCCAGTCCTTAGCCCTGCCCAGTTCCCCCCCCCCCAGGTCCACTCCTCTGGGTGCTAGAGAAGAGAACCAGAGTCCTGAAGACAACAGAAGGCACATGCAAATGATATGCAAATGACCCTCGGTTCCTTGAGTCAACTTGGGCAGAAGCCATCATAGTGAATGGATGACTGGCCTCCTCAAGTTTAAACTACCCTGCCAGGCTGGAGAGATGGCTCAGCCGTTAAAGGCTAGGCTCACAACCATAAACTACCCTGCCTCTGGTCCCTTCACCCCATTGGATCCCTTTTACCTCCCCTCAAAACTCCAGCCTCCCATTGTCCTTCATCTATGGATACAACCTTGGCTGTCCTAGGGCAGAAGGGGAAGGTATCAAAGAGGGCTCCTGAGGCTAGCTAGCCCTGTGCCTTCCAGGAGCTCTGGGGCCATCAGGGAAGACAAAGATGCAACCATCACTGTGAGGGAAGAGACCACCCAAGCTCGGGTTCACCCAAGACTCTGCATTTCTGGCCGCCAAAGCAGGAGATGCTGAAGCTTGAGTCTGGGAGCAGAACAGACACAAGAAGAGACACAAAGATGGAGACAGACAGAGCAGGATGGGGCTGAAGGAATGCAGCTGGGGACCAGGGACCAGGATTCCAGCCACAGCTCCACTCTTCCTGCACCTGCACTTTCCATCAGCCTCACCAAGTGCTGCTCAGCTGCCCCACCTCTCCAAAGTCCCTAAGCAACAGTGACACAGACTTATTGGGACCTCTTGGGCCTGGCACACTGATACATTTCACCTCTGAATGATTTGGGGGTGCGTGCGTGCGTGCGTGTGTGTGTGTGTGTGTGTGTGTGTGTGTGTGTGTATGTGTGTGTGTGTGTACTGCATGCATTTCACCTCTGAATGATTTGGGGTGTGTGTGTGTATGTGTGTTTGTGTACAGGATTTCTCTTTGTAACAGCAGCTCTGACTGTTCTGGAACTTTGTAGACCAGGCTAGCCTTTAACTAACAGATATCCACCTGTCTCTGCCTCCTGAGTGCTGGGATCAAAGGTGTACTTCACCCCTGCCCAGCTCATTTATATTTTTAATCAAAGAAAAAAAGGTGATGCCCATGTTCTCTGCCTGGGCTGTAATGATGACTCAACATTCATCAAAACTCATGAACTCTGACTAGACTAGAGATGCATCTCAGTTGGTAATGGGCCTACCCGCCATATCCAAAAACCAGGTCGGATCCCCAGCACCACATAAAACCAAGCACCATGATATATCTATCATCCCAGCACTTGGGAGCTGGAGGCAGGAGAATCAGAAGTTCAAGGCCATCCTTGGCTACATAGTAAGTTCAAGGCCAGCCTGGGATATGTAATATCCCATCTGAAAAAAAAAAAAAAAAAAAAAAAAAAAAAAAAAAAAAAAAAAAAAAAAAAAAAAAAAAAAAAAAAAAAAAAAAAAAAAAAAAAAAAAAAAAAAAAAAAAAAAAAAAAAAAAAAAAAAAAAAAAAAAAAAAAAAAAAAAAACTCTAAATGAAAATAAAATACTTCACAAACACTATACATAAAGTAAGTGCCTTTTTTATGTATTTTTAGAAAGAGATAAGACTGGGCCCTTCACAATGACAAAAACAGGGCTTTCCCATGAGGAGTAAACTGCACAAGGTGTCAAGAGAGGGGCCATGGCCTCTGACATTCATAGACCATGTCCCACAGACTGAGGAGAGTGGGGACAAACATCTCTTGATTTGGAGAAGAGCATCCTGACCACTATGGGCTCAGAGAGCCCTACTGGGCTCCTGGACAATCAACACTGCCAATACCTACTTGAATACCTACTATGTACCCAGCCCTGATTTCAGCCTTCCCCTGGCTAAGGTTACCCTGCCTATTTTTGTACAGATAAAAATGATTTTTACAGGTCTAGAGAGATGTCTCAGCAGATAAGAGTATTTTCTGTTCTTCCAGAGGACCCAGGTTTAATTCCCAGCATCCACATGGTAGCTCACAACTGTCTGTAACTCCAGTTCCAGTGAATCCAAGGCTCTCTTCTGACCTCCAAGGATACCAGACACACAAGTGATGCACAGACATACATGCAGGCAAAACATCCATACACTTAAATAAATGAATAATATAGAATGATTGTCACATTGTAGATAGTTTATCTTTTTTAAAGAAGGGGGTTGCTATATTGCCCAGACCTCAAATTCAGGCAACCTTCCTGCCTTAGGTTAACCTCCCAAGAACTACCAACTAGAGGAAATCACCAAGTCTGTCTTTAAAAGTAGTCCTTTGTTAGCGTTTTGTTGTTGTTGTTAGTTTTTGTTTGTTGAGAACAGGGTACTATGTAGTCCAGGCTAGCCTTCAACCCCTGAGTGCAGCAATTACAGTGTCACCATAAACACTCTGAGACCAGGCATGGTAGTTCTCTTAAAACATCAAAGAAACAATATTTGCCAATTTGGGGTGTTTGTTTCTTCTTCTGTGATGCTGGGGTCTTTAGCATGCTGGGCAAATGATCCGCCATCGAGCTACATCCCCAGCTCAAGATATTTTTGTGACTTGTGAAAACTGTATGGAATGTAAATGTAGGTGTCCATAAGCAAACCTTAATAGACCTCACAGTTCATCCCATAGATCTCTCATGCCTGGAAGGCAGTTTCAGGAGCCTAGATTATTTAGCACCTGACCCTTCACAGTCTGCCTGTGGGACCTATAAAGCAGAGGTCACCACTCACTGCACAAATGAAGAGAGTAAGGGACCACCCAGCCGCCTGGCAGGAGAACTCAGTTCACTTGGCCTCAGCGTCCCTTGGTCCCAGCTGGTAGCAGTCTGAAAGGCAGCAGCGCCCCCTGCTGGCAGTCAGAGCATCTGGTCCGAGCACTGACTTGGCCTCTGCTGCCACCTAGTGGTAACTTCACAAAGTGCAGCTAAGAGATGGGGGAGGGGCGGGTAAAGAGTCCATGGACGCATGCTCAGGGCTGGTAGCATAGTCAGGTCTGTCAATAACTAAGACCAAAACATCAAGCCATTGTAGGCAGGACTGAAAACCCCAGGCCAGTGCCCACTAACAAAGTTAACAAGCACTACCAGAAACCCCAACTCATAGAGAAATGAGCAGAGGACACAAGCTGCAGGCAGAGGGAGCTACTGTAAGGTACTTGGAGGACAGCTAACCAAAGACCCCACCACCACCAAATCATTCTTCCAATCCTCCCTCTGTGTGTGTGTGTGTGTGTGTGTGTAGGCGTATGCATGTGTGCAAAGATCAGAATGTCAGATCTCAACATCCACCTTTTGAAACAGAATTCTGTATTACTCACTGCTGCATACAAAGGCCATCGGCCCATGGAATTCTGGGAATTTTGTCTCTGCCTCCCATTTCGCCCTTGGAGTCAGACACACACTCCAGCAATCTGCTTTTACATGAATCCTGGAGATTCCAACTCATGTTCTCGTGGTTGAGCAGCAGGCACCATACACATTGATTTATCTCCCCAGCCTTCAGCCCACTCGCCTCAGTTAGCATTCTGTTGCTGTGATGCACCATGACCAAAAGCAACTCCAGAAAGGGCTTACATCATCTACAGATTGAAGTCTATCATTAAAAAAAGTCAAAGCGGAGATTTGAAGCTGAAACTGTGGAGGAACACTGTTTCCTGGCTTAGCTACCTTTCTTGCACAGCCCAGGCTCACCTGCCTAAGAATGGCACCGCCCACAGTGGACTGGGCCCTACTACTTCAATTAGTAACCGAGAAAATGTCCCACAATCCAATGGAAGCAACTTCTCAATTGCTTGTCCTTCTTCCCAGATGTGTCAAAGTAGCAACCAAGATTAGCCACCACACCACTTTCCTTGAGCATCTGGTGAGGTACTCTACTAGATGTAGAAACTCCCTAGATGAGAAGCTCACTTAAAAAAAGGCAGTGTGGTCCTGACCACCAGCACCTGCCTGATGGGAAGGAAACACCAATGAGAACATATTTAGGGAGGGTGGAGAGGCATCGGCAGGCAGCACCGTGACTGTTCCCCTTGCTGGTGCTATGGGAGGTTCCCAGCAGCCTGACAAATAAGTGTATTAGCCAGGCGGGGGTGGGGGGTTGGAGTCCTGCACCTATGAGGTCAGAGGTGACAAGTGTCAGCGAGCTGTTGAAAGAGAATCAAGTAGCAGAAACATGGGGTGGTGCAGACAAGGAGTAACTGAGAGAAAGGAGGCTGAAGCAAACTGAGGTTTCTGAGCTGGAGAATGCGCTGTGCGGAAGGGCTTGTCCTAGCTCAAGGGTAACAGAGAGCCACTGTGTGCACCGGAAGAGGCTGGATACGTTGTATTCTTCAGGGCCATCCACTCACTGACTACAGCCCTGACAGCCACGGAGCCTCCCAGCCCACACTCTCTAGGCCTTGGGGTAAACACACAGACAGAGCCCCACTTCTGTCCCAGGACAGCCCTCAGGCTGGGGTAGCCTAGCCAGCAGATCCCTAGCATCCAAGCAGATGGGAGAGCCCAGGCTCTGGGTGTGAATCTTACAAGCTGTGCAGCCTCAGGTTTGCCTCTAACCCTCCATAGTCTCTGCCTTGTTAAGGAGGTGTGGGTGATCACTTGAAATCCCAACACTGAGGAGGCAGAGACAGGTGAACTCTTAGGGCTCAATGGCCAGCCAGCCTGCTCCATGAGTCACAGGCCATGAGAAACCATCAAGAAACATGGCAGACAGCACCTGAGGTACAACAGTGGGTTTGTCCTCTGACCTACACACACACACACACACACACAAGCAAGAGTTCTGTGGACTTTAGTGGCACTCGTGGAAAGGACCTGTGTCGGAAGTACTCAACCCTAGCACCAGCCCCTAGGAGTTCATGTGCTGCATTTTAAAGTGTGCCACTTGGAGAGATGGCTCAGGAGTTAAGAGCACTGACTGTTCTTCCAGAGGACCTGAGTTCGATTCCCAGCATCCTCAGGGCAGCTCACAACTGTCTATAATTCCAAGATCTGACACCCTTACATAATTATACATGCAGACAAAACACCAATTCACATAAAAATAAAATAAATATTTAAAATGTGCCACCAAGAACTGAGAATTCAGTCTGGAACAGCGGGCTCCCCTGTCTCAGTTTCTCCTATAAGAGAAAGAAATCTGGTAAATGGCCTGAAATGGTCTCATCAGATCCAGTACTCTCTGACATGCCCAGGACATGTAAGATGGCCGCTCTCCCCCACCTGCCTTCCCCTCCCCTAACCAGGGAACTGGATCTTCATAATGGAAACACAGTGGTCCTCATTTTCTCCTTCCCACAGCCCCTCCCTTCCCGACTCAACTGACTCAGAAAGGCCACCTACCCCAGGTCTCTCCCTCCCAGGGGCCCCTTTTCTCAGCTCTCACATGGTCTCTGCCTTTAGTCCCCATACCTCCTGTGTCGTCTCTGCCTAAAGTGACAAGAGTATCCTTCCGCACGCAGCCCAAGAACCTTCACAAAAGGGACAGGTGCTAGGGCCCCGCTCACTCCAGCCCCTTTACATGCTCACACCACATATGCAGGTCAGCCCTACATTGGAGCAGTTTCCACATGCTCCAGGCCAGTGCCCGAGCTGAAGGGCCCTCTGAAGCTCGTGTTCACTCCAGTTCTCATACAGCCCCAGTGCCTGGGCTCCCCAGCTTTCCTGGCTGTGAGCATTCCTTTAGCCCTCCCCTGAACGCCCTCAGAGCCCTGGTCAATCCCTATAACCTGGATCTGCAAGCGTGGTTCTCAGGAGTCACACCTGTTCACCTTCTTGTTCCCAATGGACCGCCTGACACTTGACAGTGTGCTTACACTCTAGTTGAGTGAATGAATGAATGAATGAATGAGTCAGTGATTTCAGGCAAACCCACCCAGGACACTGGCCATCAGTTGCCAACTGTGTCAACACCCATAGATGCCACCCACTTCATCCACGAGACCCTGCAGAGACCCTGCAGAGACCCACTTGGACTAAGACAATCCCATTAGAGAACACAATGCCAAGTCCAGAGAGCACAGCACCCCCTACTGGTCCCGTGGCATAAGTGCCTCCCAACCTCAGGTGGGAGGTTGCAGTGTCTTCAGGTCCACTCCACCTGTACCTCGGCCTCCCTGGAGCAGTCAGGACCTCAGGAATAAGGAGATGCTAGCAGTGGCCAGGCTACTTGTCATTTGATTGATGTCCGACATCCGTTATCCAGAGGAGTGACCCTTCCCTGCACAGGTTGGCAGCTGTCCCCAGAGACACAGGGAACTTGTCCAAGATCACACAGCCGCAAGAATTTTCCATACATTTTAACTGGTGTGTGTTGTGTGCGTGTGTGCGTGTGTGCGTGTGTGTGTGTGTGTGTGTGTGTGTGTGTGTGTGTGTGTGAGAGAGAGAGAGAGAGAGAGAGAGAGAGGTTCTAATGGAGATCAAAAGAAGGTAGTCGTTTATCACCTTTCATCATGTTGATAGGCAGGATCAAACTGAGGTCCACAAGCTTGATGCCAAAAGTCCTTACTCACTGAGTGAGAATTACTGAGCTGGGTTGTTTTCACTGGTGGGGAAAATAAATGGAAAGGGCCTTTATAGGAGCAGGGCCATCTGAGACTCAGGGCATCCTCCTGTGCCATGCTCAGCCACAGAATTCGAGAAAGGAAGAGAATCTGTGTGGACCTGGAATCATCTATCCTACCTACCTTGTCTTGTTCTTGGGAAAACCACAAGGAGTGGAAAAGACAGTATGACCAATATTCGTAGATGCTTGTCTCAACTCCACGGTAGGCCCTTTGCTAGTCGGTCCACAGACACACAACCCCAAGCTTGATGCTTCTGCCCAGCCCTAAAGTTCCCCAGTCTTAAAGAGATGATTGCATCATACACTCTGGAGCACCAGGCCAGGCAGAAGGTGCGTTTCCAAACCTGGTCTGTGCTGCCATCGTGTGGTCGCCACGGGAAGTACTCCTGAGGGTCCGTCTCCAAACATGGTCTGTGCTGCCATCTTGTGGTCGCCGTGAGAAGAGCGCCTAAGGTGCCCAGTTTTCAAACCTGGCCTGTGCTGCCATCGTGTGGCCACCATGGGAAGTGCACCTGTTCTATGACTCCACTTAAACCCTGAAATTCTAAATCTCTTGGGTTGAATGAAACAGGTCGTGACTGGGGCTCCAGGGAATACAGAAAGAAAAAATCATAAGGGTGGCCTCCAGACTCAACTTGGAGTCAGGATACCCCCAGAATAAAAGGCCATAGTAATTCGGGAGATATCAAATGCTGGTCACAAGGGAAAGTCACTTAAGAATACAAAGTGTAGCAGAGTGGTGGTGGCACGCACCAGCCTTGAACCCCTGCATTCAAGAGGCAGAGGCACGGGAAAAGCCGGGAGTAGTGACCTACGCCTTTAATCCCATAACTCCAGAGACAGAGATCTTTCTGGATTTCTGTGAGTTCAAGGCTAACTACCAAATAGAGTGGCTCCCGCCTTTAATCTTAACCTAGATAGGATACAGCTGGGTGAGAAGGATATTTAAAGCAGGCTTAGGAAAACAGCAGCAATTAGAAGCGATGGAGCGAGGCTGAGGAAACTAGAAGATAGCTGGGTGAGATTTGACTGTGGTGTTTCCTCTCTGATATTTCAGCCTTTCCCCGTATCTGGCTCTGAGTCTCTTTCATTACAATCAGAATTCGTGCTGCAGGTTCCGGTGCTGGAGGTTCTAGAAAATGTGGAGAGAGGATCAGCCAATTGCTCTGCTTTCCGTAGATTTTTCAAGTCCTTATCTCAATTTCTGACTCCCAAGTTCTTATTATACTAAAACAAATTAGGTAATTATTTCATCTAGCAGCTGCAAAAAATGGGTATAAACAGTCATAGAAAAATAAATAAATATCTTAAAATAATAAAGTCTTTAAAGAGAGAGTAAGGTAATATACAAGGAATGAGCCATGTAAAGACAGAAAATACCAAGACATAGGAAATGTAGATTATATATAGTACTTTGTTAACTTTAAATATTTTAAACGCAAATGAGAAAAAAACAGACATTGGATTGTGGAAAGAGCTGCTGAATTAAAGCAATGTGTATATTTTGGGGATGTCTTAACTTCAGAATGAAAGTCAGGAAATGTGTTGCGTTGGGGAAGAGGTTATGCTTTTTTTTCTACAGAAAACAAAAAGTTATGGATTCCTTCAAATTTTATAAAGACCAGGTTTGATTGGAGGAGGCCTCCTGAAAAATCATGGCTACAGACATTTAAAAAAAAAAAAGAAAGAAAGAAAAACTACAAGATGGGTGATGTATACACTGATTCCTCTACATGGAAACAGCTCTTAGACTGGATTAAACTAATAAATCTTGTTGGCTATAGAGTCCTCATAACAGTTTGATTATACAGTCCAATCAGTCTTATAAATTTGATAGATGCTTCTCTCTTATCTGCTCAAATAGAACAGAAAATCATCTTTAGCTGACTCATACACACCACACATTCCATATTTGTATTAATACAGGCACATATGTTATTTTTAAAAACTTGTGTGTTTTCTGAACAAAAGGACTAGGCATCAATAAAGACAAGTAACCCAGGTGATCCAGCCTCTCAGAACAACTTTCTTGCAGTTTTCTCAAAATTCTGCATCCAGAACAACTTCAAAGCTGCTAGCTAAGATGGTCCAGCCTCACAAACTACTTCAGCCAGGACTTCAAATAAGCTCTATACTTTCCCATTACACAGAAACTAAACAAAAATAATAATACAGCTAACTCTTCCAGAACTTGATCATTATTAAATTTAAAGATGCCATAACCCCCAGACAACAGGAAATAGTATAAAGAACATAATACCCACATCTCCAAGAGATGGGGTAGGTGGTTTTGGTCATTTGGTGGATTATTAATATTTATCAGTTTTTATGGGGGTTGGTTACAAGTTGTTACTGGTCATGATCACGGAGGAAACTAAGCAAAGAATAATTAGATTTAGGGATCTTTTTCTTAAAATATAAGAAAAAGGAGGGTCTTGTCACCTCTACTTCCTGTGTGATTACTGGCCAATCAGCATTTTATTAAGCCAATACAAGTGACAAACCTTTACAGTATACAAGAGCATTATCCCACATATTTCCTTTTTTCTTTTAAAACAAAAATCCCAAATCTAACCTCCTTTGAATAGCTTTATTTCCTGACCATTGTCCATTACAACTTATAATCAATATGTTAAACAAAAACAAACATTCATAATCCATTGTGGGTGGAGAATGTAGACATAATTCTCTAGACTACTTCCTGATGCTTGGGAGTGTTGGTAATCTTATGGGGATCCAAGGAAAATTTAGGATCATGAACAAGTCCTAAGTGGAATAGTCTGTGAGGCTGAATCATCTCAGCCAGCAGCCTTGAAGCTGTTCTGGATACAGAACTCAGAGGAAACTGCAACAGAGGTGCTCTGAAACTTTGGATCATCCAGCCTCTCATTTTCTGTGGAAACAAAAACATAACTTTTTCTCAAGCCATTTTCAAAATACATAGATTGGTTTGATCTAGCAGCATCTTTAGTCAAATGTCTCTTAGCAGCTCCTGCTCCTTCGGTCAGGGTTAGGCTTAGGCTTAGGGTTAAGAGTTAGGGGTTATGGTTAGTCAGTGTTAGGGTTAGGGTCAAAAAACTCTGAGACAACACAATAGCATGCAGTACCCAAACTCTCTGTGTACTTTCCATCTTTACCTGGTTTTTTTTTTTTACTCTATTTTTTAAGAACTTTCTTTATTCTTTTTCTTTTCTCTCTCAAACTTACATATTTTTAAATACACTGTAAACTATTCAAAGGGTTTTGTTTTGGGGTTTGGGTTTTTTTTTTTTTTTTTTTTTTTTTTTTTTTTTTTTTTTTTTTTTTTTTTTTTTTTTTTTTTTTTTTTTTTTTTTTTTTTTTTTTTTTTTTTTTTTTTTTTTTTTTTTTTTTTTTTTTTTTTTTTTTTTTTTTTTTTTTTTTTTTTTTTTTTTTTTTTTTTTTTTTTTTTTTTTTTTTTTTTTTTTTT